>MU130863.1:10589-35721 GCA_015039435.1 Imleria badia
CCCACCGCCACGTCACGGTCACCCATCTGTCCTCGGCCCTCAAACGACCTACACACCATATATCCCCCCGATCGAAACGCGTTGCCACTGCCGCCGCAGGGACACAACCTCTAAATCCCCTCTCTGCGACTGGCCGACCCGTTCCAATTGTCACGTCCAACTCGCATGGTGGCGTGATGATGCGCCATCCCGCTCCAGGCCCGCCCAAGAGCGAGGCTATGGGTGCGAATGGGGGCGGTACGACGATGGGACGCTCATTAGTCTGGGGTGACGTACCTCGCACAAGTATTGAAGCCGAATCGGATGTTGAAGGTGCTCAATCTGAGCGAGAGCAAGCTGGACGTGCAATGGCTCATGGCAATCGCCGAAGCTCTCGTACGTTTTGTTTTGTTTCTCTTGTCTTATCATTCCTTCATGCTCAGCCTCGAGGGTTAGAAATACAATCTGTGTTTGGAGACGCTGGATCTCAGCCGAAATCCATGTTCGGGGCCTGCTCTTGAAGGCGTACGTCCCACCCTCGCTTTCTCTTTTGCACGTACCGCTCAGCTCCCTCTTAAGATCCAATCGTTGCGTACGGCGTTTACGCTCAACGCCGCCCTCAAACGCCTCTTTCTCTCTTCGACTCAACTAACTTCTGCAGGTGCGATCGCCCTCGCCGAGTTCCTTCCCGAATCCGCCTCTCTCCTAAACCTCGACCCAACCGTGAACAACATTGACCTCGCGCTCAGTAAAGGCCTCAAAGCCAACCACGTCATGCGTTGTCTGGACCTCAACATTCCATCCGATAATGACGAGTTTGCGAGCATCTTTTGAATACCTGCGTGCGGAATACGGAGGAGGCGCAGAGGGTGGCGCGGGGTGGAAGTGGGAGTGGGAGTGGGTAGCGAGATGACGGACAGCACGGGACGCCGACGAGCGGAAAGGGGAAAGGTGTGTGGGGGTTGATCGAGGAGAGCGAGTTGGCAAAGTCGATTCGGATGGGAGATGGGCTTCATGGCAAGGTAGTGTGTGGTTTCCTTTCCTTTCTTTGCTCGCGAGTTTGGAGGACGAATGTACTGATCGGGTTTCTACCCGTTGGACAGATTTACTGTCCGAGTCGCGTGCAGAGGCGCTGATGGGCCAGATCCAGGCCGAGCTCGAAGGGAACAACAACCTTTCGACTTCCAAGACGCGTTTGGTCAACGTCCACCCTCCCAGCGCCAGCCCGAGTGCGGTATTGGGGACCGGAACAGGAACGGGAACGGAACGGGAACTCATCCACAATGCACGCGACGGTCGAAGCCCTGACGGTCCAGATCCAATCTGGCGCGACGGCGGCGGATGAATCCAAGTTGGAGCGCCTTCTTGTGTTGTGCGATCAGCTCAACGGGGGGACCGACACGCTTGCGTCGGTCGCGGCCGCACGGCCTCGGGTTGAAGGTCGACGGACTACTCGGTCCCGCGTCGGCGCACGAGGACGGGGAGACGACACCGCTGACGCCGCGCTTGGACAAGGGCAAGGGGCGGGCGGAGCCAGAGCCGGAGGAATCCGAGAAAGTGAGTCCTACGTTCATGATCACTGAATCCGAGGACGAGGTGGCCGTGCAGGCGACGTCGCCCACGGATCGGTACGTTCGCGTCCACGGAGTGATGCTGGTATGCTGACGGTTAGATTGGGTTTGTGGTTGGGATGATAGGTCAAAGAGCTGGGTCGAGGAAGAGGGCGAGATATTCCGCAAGGGCACGGTGCTGCTCGGTCCTGAAGAGATGGAGGGGGAATGCGCGGGTGAGGACCTTCGACGCGAGGTATGATCCATTTCCTCTCCTCTCCCAAACTCTCAAACTCACCACCCCACAGCTCCTCGAAGCGATGGTCGAGCGCTCACCCCCGCGTGGCATCATTGACGCATTTGGAATGGACGCTGGCATCCAAGCGGGACCGTACGACGACGTCCCGTCCTCGCCTGCATGTGCACCTGCGCCTGCGCCACGGCCATATGTCTCGTTGGGTGGGTCTCCGTCGCCTTCCCCGATCTCGCCAACGCCACCGCGTGCGAATGGGGCTGGGAGGGCGTTTCCCCTGCTGAGGGGTGCGCCGTCGTAATGTGTGGGGACATTGTATATGGCTGGGGCGGGGCTAGTCGGTATCGGGATCGGCGTGTGCACATTATAATATATGTGCTGCATTCTATCAAGTGCGAGGCTTGGTCACGGTCATGGCATCGTGAGTGCATCGTGGATGATGGCAAAAAACAGTTGACCAGACACAGTGTACGCGTGGCCTTGAATAGGTCCGCTCTGACTTTACGGACTGGACCTAGTCCGACAAACGCTGGGGTAGATGCTAGTTTAGATAAGAGTTTGTTAATTCGACGATATACCCAGGTAGACTTGGGTTGTGAAGTCAGTCAGTAGGGTGCCTGGCAATGGCGGCTCTACCGTTACCTCATCCGAGTCGAAAAGTCACGGTCGAACTCGGTAAATAATGAGTTGTGCTACATACAGTCTGCTACTACCACTATTAATAGTGCGGTCCAACACTGGCACCAGATTCGCCGATTAAACCCATCAAACCTGAAGCTCTCCTCTGACCCAGTGACGGGCTCCGCCGCCTCCATCCTCTCCAACGTCGTGTCCGCATCAAAAAAACTCCTAGTCTCCCACCGTGACTCGGACACATCTCAGTCCAACCAAAATTCGAGCGGCCTGCACCACAACTTCAAGCTATGGAGTGGCCGAAGAAGCCTGAATTTAATCCTCGGCCACTGACAAAGAGTCTGGAGGACCGCTTGAAGTTGTACAACATGCCAGACTAGTCTTCCCAGTTCTTCCCTAGGACCCAAGAGTCGGGATGAAGACAGTCACAGTCGTTCACCCTCCACTATGGTGCCAGACCAACCCGGCCACTGCGCGTAGAGCGGTAGAGCATTGACTCGAAGTCGGAACTGAAGCACTGACCTTGCACCAGTCGTTTTCAAGTTAGTCCGTGGGCCAACGCAATGCTGCACGGCACACATGATGTATAATGGATGCTGTCAACTTGAAGAATCCACCGTTCAGCTCTATGAACTGCCCCGCCCATGAAAGTGATACTGCCAGGCTACGTGTGGAGAGGGTTCGATTTGCAGTGGAACCGAGCATGAATTTGAGAGCGCTACAGGTACGTCCCAACCTGCCGTGGCCGACGGCGGGAAACATTGAGATGGACGGCCGACAGAACTGGACCACGCTCTGTATGGGCGGCTACGAGGTATAAAAGGACTTATTATCTCAAAGAGGCGTGGCGGGGATGTGTATCATACACGTGGCTAGCATGCCAATAGGCTTACGCCCGCCCCCGCTCCATACTTCCTCAACTCTGTTTCACTCCCTAACCAGCCATGGGCAGCTGTTTAAGCCAAAGAAACAAACGGCCCCAATTGATATCGGGGGCATCTGGTACACTGACTGTGAGTGTTCGTACTTTGCTTCTAGTCTATCAACTGACCGTTCCTGCAGCACAACACACAAGTGCCTGGCACCTCTGGCCCTTCCCCCGAATGTGCGGGGCAGGAGCAAGGCAAGGAGACCGAACCTGAACCAGCGGACCAGCCACAGCATGGGTCCTCTTCCTCGGGCCCTGCAATGCATACAGGCGAGAGCGAGGAGACAGTTATTACAAGTAGGAAATCCATGTCTTTACAAAGCGTGAAAAGATCTCTAATGACAATGTAGGCATCCGAGCGGCAGATGTTGCTCTTGGACTTAGAAGAGTTCCTGCTGGCTTTTACGCTGTAGTGCAGCACAGTGACCTTGAATGGAGAACCCAAAATAAGTGTTCGTCAGTGAATGATGATGTCGTAGAATGGAGTGGGTCAGTTCCAATGTGAGATCCCCTTTCTCGGACTGTCCGACTGGGATCAGTCCTGACAGAGTTTGCAGACCGTCAGAGATGTCCGCTACTATTTGTCTTGAGGTCTATGCATCCTTTGAATTCCAGCCCATGTTAGGTGCTGGGGAGCAGCTGCGAAAGCTGACCATCACCGTGGAACAATTATTGAACCGCGGTGCAAAACACGTTCGTGAGTGGGACGGAGTTTCGCACAAGGGTGTGGGTACTCACACTATGGCAGCATTTACCTTCCTCCCAAAGGATGGGGACGTTGTATCCCCATGCTCATCCGTTTTGTTAATTGTCGAACGGCGGACGTGTGAGAACACTGGTTTATCAGCGTCGAGGGCCATTTACCCTCATTACGTGCGTGACCGACTGGTTTCAGTAGGGTCCCCATTGATCGGTGGATATTCATAGTCAACCACAGAACCCCGAGGCGAGCTAGAAGACGCAACCAACCAAGGCCACGCCGCTCTCTTGCGCTACCGGAAGGACGGGGAAAAACGGGATCTGGAACATTCTATTAAACAGTTTGAGCGGGCGCTTATAATTTGTCCGCTGGACAATCCCTGCCATGCAGCTTCTCAGTCAAACCTGGCGATGGTGAAATTCATCCTCCGTCAAGTCGAGGACACATATGGCCCCCTTGAGGTCCCTCTTAGCTTGTATCGAAATGCACTTGCTGCCCGTCCTGTCGGCCACATTGACCGGCCTTTCACGTTGATTCAGCTGGCCGCGATACACTTTGCGCCATCTGAGAAGCTGAGGGATGTCGATGAAGCCGAGGTAGCACGGGCTGAAGCAGTCTTGCATGAGGCGATGGAGCTCAGCTCTGCAGAGAGTCACGAAAATCGAGTTGCGGCTTTCATGCTCCAAATGTATGCTGGACGGAGAATGGTCCCTGTTCAGGTGGATGGCCAAGTATCAGTGGAGGAGGAAGCATGGATTTTCAGTGTCCAGTTGCTGCGCCGCTTCGAGCGATTCGGTGACCTAACCGACCTACAGCAGGCAATCACACTGTTAGGGGAATTGGTCAGGATTACTTCGGTTTCGGATATCCGGTACTGCGAAGTATTAGCGAATCTAGGTGTGGCGTTACAGTGTCGATTCAATCGCCTCGGGCAGCTCAGCGACCTCGGGGACGCAATTTCGCGGCACACGGATGCTGTTGACTACACACCTCATGGGCACCCTGACAGGCCTGGTCGTCTTAGCAACCTCGGCACCTCCCTCAGACTTCGGTTCATGCGCCTCGGGGAGCTGAGCGACCTCGAGCACGCAATTTCAACGCTCAGGGATGCTGTTGACCTCACTCCTCATCTTCACCCCCACAAGCCCACCTGTCTAACCATCCTCGGTGTATCCTTAGAATCTCGTTTTCACCGCCTGGGGGAGCTCGGTGACCTCGAGGATGCAATTTCGACGCACAGGGATGCTGTTGACCTCACTCCTCGTGATCACCGTAACAAGCCTGACTATCTTAACAATCTCGGTACCTGCTTCAGAGTTCGTTTCGAGCGTCTCGGGGAGCTGAGTGATCTCGAGGATGCAATTTCAACACTCAGGGACGCTGTTGACCTTACTCCTCGTGGTCACCCTGACAAGCCCTCCTGTCTCAACAACCTCAGCAACTGCCACATGAGTCGTTTCGAGCGACTCGGGGAGCTGGGTGACATTGAGCGCGCAATTTCAATGCTCAGAAATGCCGTTGACATCACTCCTCATGGTCACCTTGGCAAACTCTCCTATCTTAACAACCTCGGCACCTCCTTCAGACTTCGTTTCATGCGCCTCGGGGAGCTGAGTGACATCGAGGATGCGATTTCAACACTCAGGGATGCCGTTTACCTCGCCCCTCGTGGTCACCCTCACAAGCCTGACTATCTTAACAACCTCGGCATCTCCTTCAGAGCTCGTTTCCAACGCCTCAGGGAGCTGAATGACCTTGAGGACGCAATTTTGACGCTCAGGAATGCCGTTGACCTTACTCCTCGTGGCCACCCCAATAAGCCTGGTCTTCTTAACAACCTTGGCACCTCCTTCAGACTGCGTTTCGTGTGCTTCGAGGAGCTGAGTGACCTTGAGAACGCAATTTTGATACTCAGGGATGCTGTTGACCTTACTCCTCATGGTCACCCTCACAAGCCCCGCCATCTTAACAACCTCGGCAGATCCCTCCTCAGCCGTTTCGAGAATTTGGGGGAGCTGAGTGACCTTGAGCACGCAATTTCAACCTTCAGGCATGCTGTTGACCTCACCCCTCATGGTCACCCTGACAAGCCCAGCCGTCTTACCAGCTTTGGTGACTGCTTCAGAGCTCACTTTGACCGCTTTGGGGACCCGAGTTACCTTGAGGAATCAATTTCACTATATTCGCATGCTGCCTCTCACCCCATCGGCCCCATCAAGGTTCGATTGCAGGCATCACAGAATTGGATATCATGCGCTCGAAGTATACATCACCACTCTCTTCTCCATGCATATTCTATCGCGATTAACCTCCTCCCTCGACTCGCATGGATTGGACTCTCTCTCTCTCACCGCTACGATGAACTTAGGCGAGGTGTCGATGTCGTGCGGGAGGCTGCCGCTGCCGCTTTGGACTCGGGACTCCCGGAAACTGCCGTGGAGTGGCTCGAGCAAGGACGCTCGATCGTTTGGGGGGAGCTTCTTCAGCTCCGCAGTTCTTATGAAGAGTTGTCGTCTGCTCATCCAAACTATGCTCATAGACTTCAGGAACTGTCTGTTGCATTAGAGCATGCCTGTTCCACTCGCGAAGAATCCGAGTCTGCGCTTTTGGAACAGACTCAAAGTGCAGTGCATCGTGCTACAGAGTCATTGTATCAAGAGGCTGACAGACACCGTGCACTCGCTATCGAGCGAGATAAACTGCTCCAGGAGATCCGGGGCATTCCTGGTTTCGAGCAATTCCTCCTCCGCAAACAGTTCTCCCGCCTCCGAGCTTCAGCACACACAGGACCGTTGGTCATACTCAACGCTGCAGAAAGCCGCTGCGATGCTCTGATTGTCCTTTCTGACGTGGATCATGTAATCCATGTCCCACTTCCCACTTTCACGTTCCAGAGATCTGCGGGCCTTCAGAATATGCTGGTCAAATTGCTTGGTCACGCTCGTGTCATACGCTGTGACGATGACAGGGAAGGGGGACGTGCAACACTACGCGGCGTCAGCTGGGAGTCTCTCTTGTCTACCTTGTGGAATGACGTCGTCAGGCCAGTCCTGGATGTCTTGGCCTTCTCAGTACGTGATGACATGCCACTTGAATTCGTCCATTCATCCATCTCCGAATAGGCTCCTGGGGATCTATCACGCATTTTTTGGTGTCCGACTGGTCCGTTTGTGTTTCTTCCTATCCATGCAGCTGGTTTCTATGACACCCAACATTCGCAACCTGGGCACAAAGTATCCGACTTCGTCGTCTCATCATATGTCCCAACTCTAAGCATTCTTGCGTTGTCACCCAATCCCAACACGGCACCTAGCGGCGACCTCCGCCTCCTCGCTGTTGGTCAGCCACCCTCGGATGGCCAATCTCCGCTTCCGGGTGTAAACACGGAGTTGAGACACATCAGGCAGGTGATCAGGGATTCAACCTCGGCACAAACCACCCTCGTGGAATCCTCTGTTGGAACGGTCGAAGAAGTACTCACCCTGATGAAGGAGGCGGAGTGGGTCCATTTCGCATGTCACGGAATCCAAGACGGTGTGAATAGTGGACTTTGTCTCGCGGATCAACGCCGTTTGAAGTTGCGTGACATCATCACGTTGTCTCGTCCTCGTGGTGGGCTCGCCTTTCTTTCTGCATGCCAGACGGCGATGGGTGACGAGCAACTCTCCGACGAGGCGATCCATGTCGCAGCAGGGATGTTGTTTGCGGGTTACGGGGGAGTCATCGGGACGATGTGGTCGATCAGCGATAAGCTTGCGCCAGATGTGGCAAGGGAAGTATACGGGCAGCTCTTTCGCAACGGCACAAGGCCGGACTACAAGGATGCTGCGCGAGCGCTGCACGAAGCTATTAGGCGCCTTCGAGAGAGTGGCACAGTACCATTTCATATTTGGCTTCCGTTCATCCATGTAGGTCTTTGAATATTGAGCCGTTCTACTGTCACGGTCAGAGTACTTATCCAATGCAACATGTTCTTGATTCATCGTTCGAAAGGAAAGAAATTTCGAGTTCAAATTGGCCCTCGTATACTAACTACAGTCACTACACGAGCTTTTCCCCGATGTCTGAGCCATCACCAAGTGGTGTTTCCTCGCTGGGAATTTCAGCCTGACATGTGCGATGTGCCCGGACAAAGGGATGATTAGATCACATAAAAAGATCAGCCGTCGCACGTACCATTTCTGGATACCACGATTGGATATTACGAAGGGGTTTTAGTTCCGTTCCAGATGTCGAGTTTTGTGATCTTGATCTTGTAACGAGATCTTGGAGTGCCGAAATGCCTCTTATGACCCAGCGGCAAATGTGGTGGAGGTAATAAAGGCCAGCCTCATCACTGGCCCTTGCAGCTGCCAAGGTCATGTTCGTATAAGGAATATCGAGGCACTTGTACACCAACAACAGGACGACTAAAATGGTACCGCCTACAAACGCCCCTTGCAGTTCTGACAGCGCTAGTATGAAATGTGAGCTATCGACGAAACCGTAATGATGTGGAAGCCATACCAGTGGAATACCCCTCCGAGACAAGTAACGCACTACCGACGATCGCAATTGCAAAGGGTGCATGAAAAAATATGTGCCAATACGTGATACAGTATGAGTGTTTTTGCATCGCAGCTGCGATGCTCATTGACAACGCAACAGCCGAGGTACCGGATAAGGCACCAAAGACGGCAGGGAAGGGGGAAGGTGTGTGTTGAAGTTGGGAGTGCAGGGCATTGAAAATGGCAGCAATGACGGCAGCGCACACCATCGAGGTTACCTGTGTCTCGATGAAGAGTAAAACCCTATTCTGGTTGCTGGGTGGGGTGATCATATTGGTGTGAAAATGGGAGTGGCTGTCGAGGTGGTGTGCAACGTCGACGTTTGGGATCAAGGAGAAAGTTGATCCTTAGGGGTTCATTGCGGCTGGATTTGTAACATGAAACGCTCTCAATTTGGACCAGACATAGTCTATGTATGTACCACCGTATCCGGTGATTACTTTCATACTTGCAAGTAGAACATGTACAAGGATTTGAATTTTACGGTACGTCGTGCCATAGAATATCTGATTGAATGCAGGTATCACATGAATGGTCGTTGATTACTATACATACCTGGAGCTAAGGGCGTAATGACCGAGTCAAGGTGTCAGTAGAAGAAGAGCCTGGAGAGAAGGACAAATGAAGGGAAATTCTCAAACATACATCGCATGGTCTTGTTTCACCGAGTGAGCCTATGAGCGTCCGAGTCCTCTAAGGATCCGAGAGTACCTGATACAGCAATTGTTTCTGCGTGTCGAAACGAGAGCGTCAGAAATTGTTGAGGACTACCACCCGGATTAAGTGGCAGGAGAATCTGCGCTGAGGCAGTAAACGTGATAGTCGAGCGCTCCGGATTCTTGCGAGACGTATCTGAATCCGCACACCTGTCCGGTACAACCGACTATGACAAAAATTGCATCCAGTCTGCACCTCGTACATTAGAGACTGAGTAATGATGCTCACACGTGTCAGCTTTCGGAACTAGGAAGAGGACGACCCTTTTTCTCTCCTGTTAGCGAGGCGGTGTCAACGTTTTCACCTTTTTCGCTCTTTAGGAGCGGCAGTGGAAAGGTGCATCCAACGTTGATGTTCTTGGGTTCTTGAGTGTCCGAGCGCACGGATGAAAGCTGCGTGGTTGCATAGGGCTCGTCGACCGCCACATCAGTCACAGCTTGGTTCTCCTCCACAGAAAGCACCTTGCGTATCGCATACAAGCATCGTCCGAAAGTCAGTTTTTTTTTTCGAAAATAAGAAACTGAAAAACAAAGAACAATAAGCTGGCATCAACGACATCAACTCGGAACGCAACACTATCTTGCTCTCGCTCGGCATCTTGGGATCAAGACCCTCCTCGGCCCTCATTCAAGGCCCATTCATTGGTCGACCTGTCAGTACTGTTGGCAGCATCGGAGCTGTGCGGATCCGTCGCTACAGCGACACGTACAAACCGTAAGTTGAAGAGCGATCGACTTGGAGACGTGAACGAGATGAAACGCTGGCGCCTGCGGGAGTCCAAACGTGCGCCAGTGAGCGCAGTCCGGGTTGTGCTTTCCCCGTGCGTACATACAACGGTAGGGCGTTTCCTGTTGCACGGAGTTAGGAGTGCCGTTGGGAGACCCCTCGACACTCAGATCAGAGGGGTCGCACCTTGCTGACTAAGCCCGTACAATCTCCTCTTAGAGGACATGATGGTGCGGATGTCAAGTTTGAGCCGACGCGTGGCTCCTTCTCGCCACCGGGCCATCGACCCTACAAGATCGGAAAAAGCTGCACGTCGACAGTAGAATTATTATAGTATGTGCTCTTCTAGGCTCTGTCACACAGTTTTTTCAACCGCAGCCTTGAGAAACCTTGACGAACACACCAGTATGCCGTGATCACACGCTGGAACAATAACAATGTTGCGACCAGCGACCAAGTTGAGGTTAGATGTTTGCGATTAAGAGTCGAGACTGATACTTCCTGACCCTCGACACGTCGTCTCCTGGAGCCCAGACATCAACAACTTTTTCCAGCCTCATGCACTGGCATCCCAGCCATTCATGCTAACTACCGCTGCTTCAAAGTCCTCGACGTGCGCCTCCCACACAACAATGCATCAGACAACGACACAGAACCCACCGTCCTCGCATGGCAGTTCTACGTTATCAATAACCTCGCGCCTACCTACGTCAACGAACCCGGCTTTGGTCACTTTCACAATACAGTAACCTCAGAACCGCGTGCAATATGTGGGATATCCCACACTGGCGTGTCCGTCAACCCCACCTTCAAGTTCTCCATCTGCGGTGGCTGGTTCGGTGACATGGATTACGATGCGATGGGTGCGTTGTCTCTCCAAGTCGCTGGTCCAGGCACTGGCGCTGGCAGCCAACGGTGCCCGGGTACACGGAGTCGCTGTCCGAGGACACCAACGCACGTTTGAACAGTCAGGAAACCTTGTTCGGCGTTTTCGAGGCTCTCGGGGACAGTTTTGTGCCGTCTTTCATTGGTATTTTGGAGAGGATACATGAGCCGGTAAGTCGTGCCGTCGAGTTCAATCTGATGGCTTCTCTTTTTCTCATTCTTCGCGCGCGTGTTGTTTTGAGGGCGAACGCACTGATTGAATGCAGTTTTTCTCCCCGTTTGGTGGCGGATTTACTGTGGCATGCAGAGGCGCCGCTATGGCAGATCCAAGCTGAGATCGAAAAACGGCGTGTCAGGACTCAGCTTCACAGATGTGTTTGGTCAACGTCCACCCTCCCAGCGCCAGCGCCAGCCCGAGCGCGGCATCGGGGACCGGAGCAGGAGCAGGACCGGAACAGGAACTCATCCACAAGGAACACCAGACGGTCGAGGTCCAGATAGTCCAGATCCAATCGAGCGTGACAGCGCTGGACGAATCAAGTTGGAGCGACTCCTCGGGTCGTGCGATGAACTCAACGGTGGGATCGGCACGGTCGCATGTGGCACGTCGCCCACGCTTGCACGGCCTCGGGTTGAAGGTGACGACACCGCTGACGCCGCGTGTGGACAAGGGCAAGGGGCGGAGTCAGAGCCAGAGGAACCCGAGAAGGTGTTGAGTCCTACATTCATGATCACTGAATCCGAGGACGAGGATGGAGACGAGGCCTACGGATCGGTAGGTTCGCGTCCACTAGGGATCGTTGGTGTATAGGAAGAGGAAGAGATATTCCGCAAAGGTACGGTGTTGCTCGGTCCTGAGGAGATGGAGGGGGAATGTGGGTGAAGACCTTTGACTCGGACGCGAGGTACGTCCCATCTGTAAGTCATTGCCAGTGTACGGATTGTCCAAGTACACAACGAATACCATGTATCTTAGTACAACGGCCAAGGTGCATGGCGGGGCGCTTCCAGCATCCAACAAGAACAATGACTCGGAGTCAGAGGATCCGTCCACGTTTCTCATCATTCATCCGACCACCAGGAGTGTCGCCGGATCTCGCGGTCTATTGGCATCACTGTGCCTCCCGTGTTTCACTGACCTCAAACTTTCAGGCTGCAGTGACCGCACTGCAACCTCAGGTCTAGCGCGGAAAGGAATTGAGTGTTGGCGCTTCGTCGACGTTGGGCATTATGTAAACGCGGCGCGTGCCACGTGGTGATGCAGAGTGAGCTTCCGTTTAGACCCTCGGTGATCACGTCAAGACGGTCAGGTAAAGTGACCTGCCCTACAAGGTACCGCGTGTTGGGCTCATACCTCGACGTCTCCGGCGCACACTTGACCACTCCGATCAACTTTGGAGGAAAGCAGCGACTCTGGGGAACCAGCCTGGAGTGCACTCGGACCCGCCGAGGCGTCCAGGTACGTCATCTGCATCAATTCCCACACCTTCCCCGTCTCCGCCGCCCCTTCCATCATGATCTTCAGACCATCCAACACCACTCAGCGACACAGCAAACTCGAGCACCTGCACCTCAAACTCCGAGTCAGGGATGAGGTGGTTCAGGTTTGTAATAATTAGAATAGTCAGGAGGACTTGTATCAATAGCATTTGCACAGGCCTCGCACCGGCATACTTTCATCTCGAAGAGGCAAACGGGTTGCTGTGGGGAAGATTTGAATTACTGAAGTGAGCATGGGCTTAAAAGCGCTCCAAGTACGTCCCTCGTTGCATACTTCAACAGCTCAGTTTCCCGGTTTAAGCTACAATGACCAGCAGATCGGGCACGGGAGGAAAACGACCACGACTTGGACCAGAGACCTCTGTTAGCCTGGCTGAGGGTTTCCAGAGCACTAGAAACGAACGCTCACGACTTGAATCAAGGACGTCGCCGTCTAGTACCCTGAGTGTGGGTTTCAAGACACTTCTGCTAATTTGCCTACTTACCTATCCTGCAGGACAGCATACAAACGCCCGGCGTCAACCCAGAATGTACCGAGCAGGAGAAAGCAAAAGAGGAAACCCCTGCACCCGGGGACCGGCCACAGCACTCACCCTCTTCCTCAGGCTCTGAGACGCATACGGGCGAGAACGAAGAACTGGTTATCACAAGTATGAAACACATTTCTCTACATAGTTCGCAAAGATTGCTAAAGGCAAGGTAGGTATCCGAGCGACAGATGTTGCTCTTGGCCTTGGACGACTCCCCGCCGGCTTTTACACCGTGGTACATCACAGTGGCCTTGAATGGAGAACCGAAAATAAGCGTTCGTTAGTGAAGTACGATGTCGTCGAATGGAGTGGACCGATTCCAATGTGAGATCCTTCTCTAACTGGGATTAGTCCGAGACCCGACGGAGTATGCAGACCGTCAAATCTTTCCGCCAGAGTTTGTATTGAAGTCTACGTGTCGTTCGAATTCCAGCCCATGTTAGGTGCTGGGGAGCAGTTGCGGAAGTTCACAGTCACCGTGAAACAACTATTGGACCACAGTGCAAAGAACGTTCGTGAGTGGGTCAGAGTTTTGTGAAAGGATCTGGGCACTCACACAATGGCAGCATTTACCCTCTTCCCAAAGGATGTGGACGTTATATCCCCGTGTTCATCCATTTTGGTCACTGTCAAACGGCAGAAGTGCGAGAACAATGATTCATCAGTGTCAAGAGTCCTTGGCCCTCATTGCGTAAGTGGGCGACCTGTGTCAATACGATCCCTATTAATCTGTGTCCATAGTCAACCATAGGATCACAAGGCGACCTGGAAGACTCAACGAACCAAGGCCACAGTGCTCTCTCGCGTTACCGACAGCACGGGGGAAAACGGGACCTGGAGCGTTGTATTGAAGAGTTCGAGCGGGCGCTCCGTATTTGTCCCGTGGACCATCCTTGTCGTGCGGCTGCTCAGTCAAACCTAGCGATGGCGAAATTCATCCTCTGTCAAGTCGAGGAGACGGATGCCTCCCTCGATATCCCTCTTAGTTTGTATCGGAATGCACTTGCTGCCCGTCCTGTCGGCCACTTGGACCGGCCTTCCACGTTGCTTCAGTTGGCTGTGGTGCATTTCACGCAATTCGAGACGCGGAGGGATGAGGTGCAGGGAGCACGTGCTATGGCATTAGTGCATGAGGCAATGCTGCTCAGCGCCATAGGGAGTCATGAACAGCGAGCTGCAACGTTCGTGTTCCTACTGCATGCCGGACGTAGATTGGGCGCTATTATGGCGGATAGCCAGTCATCCGTGGAGAAAGATTGGGCTTCACGCTTAATGGACAAAGATCCATGGATTACAAGTGTCCGCCTATTGCACCGCTTCCAACGGTTCGGTGATCTAGCCGACTTGCAACAGGCAATAACGCTTTCGCAGGAAG
The DNA here is from genome assembly GCA_015039435.1 of Imleria badia. Classification (NCBI taxonomy): domain Eukaryota; kingdom Fungi; phylum Basidiomycota; class Agaricomycetes; order Boletales; family Boletaceae; genus Imleria; species Imleria badia. Next base: position 24,913 of record MU130863.1, read on the forward strand.
TGGTGGCATCTACTTCGGTTGTGAATGGCCGGTACCGTGGAGCACTAGAGATTCTCGGTGAGGCGTTATCGTATCGATTCGATCGCCTCGGGGAGCTGAGCGACTTGGAGCACGCAATTTCGAGGCTCAAGGATGCCGTTGACCTCACTCCTCATGGTCACCCTCATAGGCACATCTTTCTTAACACCCTCGGGACCACCTTCAAAGTTCGTTTCGAGCACCTCGGGGAGCTAAGTGACCTCGATGACGCAATTTTAATGCTCAGGGATGCTGCGAACCTCACTCCTTATGGTCACCCTCACAAGGCCTCCCGTCTTCGTAGCCTCGGCAACTGCCTCGGCGCTCGTTTCGAACGCCTCGGGGAGCTGACTAGTCTCGAGGACGCGATTTTAACTCTCAGGGATTCTGTTGACCTCACTCCTCATGGTCACCTTGATAAGCTCGTCAGTCTCAACGACCTCGGCATCTCCCTCTTGGCTCGCTTCCATCGCCTCGGGGAGCTTAGTGACCTCGAGTGTGCAGTTTCAATGAGCAAGGAGGCTGTTGCTCTAACCTTCCATGGCCACCCTGAGAAGCCTACCATTCTTCACAACCTCGGAAATTGCCTGAGCACTCGTTTCCAGCGCCTCGGGGAGCTGAATGACGTCGAGGACGCAATTTCGACACTCAGGGAAGCCGTTGACCTCGGTCACCCTGATAAGCCTAGACCTCTCAATACCCTTGGTTACTCCTTCAAGGCTCGTTTCGAGCGCTTCGGGGAGCTGAGTGACCTCGAGCACGCAATTGTAACGTTCAGGGATGTTATTGACCTAACCCCTCGTGGTCACCCTGAGAAGCTCACCGGTCTTAACAACCTCGGCACCTGCTTCGAAATTCGTTTCGAGCGCCTCGGGGAGCTTAGGGACCTAGAGTATGCAATTTCAATGTTCAGGGATGCTGTTGACCTCACTCCTCATGGTCACCCTCACAAGGCCCGCCATTTTAGCAACCTCGGTCGCTCCTTCAGGCATCGTTTCGAGCGCTGTGGGGAACTTAGTGACCTTAACCACGCGATTTCAATGCTCAGGGATGCTGTTGACCTCACTCCTCATGGGCACCATGAGAAGCCAGGGTATATCATCAGCCTCGGCAATTCCTTCATCACTCGTTTCAACCGCCTCGGGGAGCTGACTAACCTCGAGGATGCGATTTCAACTTTCAGGGATGCTGTTGACTTCATTCCTCGTGATCACCCTGACAAACCCAACCAACTTAACAACCTCGGTATCTCTCTCCTCGCTCGTTTCGAGCGCCTCGGGGAGCTGGGTGACCTCGAGGACGCAATTTCAACACTCAAGGATGCCGTTGACCTCACTCCTCATGGTCACCCTGAAAAGCCCAACCGTCTTAATAACCTTGGCATCTCCATCTCCAGTCGTTCCGAGCGCTTCGGGGAGCTGAGTGATATCGACTATGCAATTTCAACACTCAGGGATGCTGTCGAACTCACCATTCACGGTCATCAGCAGCAGCCCATGCATCTTACCAACCTTGGCAACACTCTCCTCTCTCGTTTCAATCGCCTTGGGGAACTTAGTGACCTCGAGGATGCAATTTCGAGACACAGGAAGGCTGTTGATCTCACTCCTCATGGTCACACTCATAAGCCCGGCTATCTTAACAGCCTCGGCACCTCCTTGAAATGTCGTTTCCAGTGTCTTGGGGAATTGAGCGACCTCGAGCATGCAATTTCAACGCTCAAGGATGCTGTTGACATCACTCCTCACGGTCACCCTTCCAAGTCCGGCCGTCTTGGCAGCCTCGCCGACACCTTCAGAGCTCGTTTCGAGCATGCTGGGGACCTCAGGGACCTCGAACACGCAATTTTACTATTCTCGCTCGCTGCTTCTGACCCCCACGGCCCCATTAGGCTCCGAGTTCGTTCATCACAGCATTGGATATCATGCGCTCGGCGTATACACCATCACACTCTTCTCCATGCATATTCCGTTGCCATTAGCCTCCTCCCTCAACTCGCATGGATTGGACTCTCTCTGACAGACCGTTACTCTGAACTTGGGCGAGGTGCCAATTTGGTGCGGGAGGCGGCAGCGGCAGTTTTGGACTCTGGACTCCCGGAAACTGCTGTAGAGTGGCTCGAGCAAGGACGCTCGATCGTTTGGGGGGAGCTCTTCCAGCTTCGCAGTGCCTATGAAGAGTTATCGTCTGTTCATCCGGAACATTCTCGTAGACTTCGGGAACTGTCTGCTGCATTAGAGCATGCTAGTTCCACTCGCGAAAAGTCATTGTCCACAATCTCGGAAGAGACTCAAATTGCAGCGCAATGTATCAAAGAGTCCTTGAGACAAGAGGTTGACAAACACCATACGCTTGCGATCAAGCGAGACAAACTGCTCCAGGAGATTCGAGGTTTACCTGGTTTCGAGCAATTCCTTCTTCGCAAAGAGTTCCATCAGCTCCGAGCTTCAGCACACACTGGACCGGTGGTCATACTTAACGCCGCAGAAAGCCGCTGCGACGCGTTGATTGTCCTTGCTGACGTGGATCATGTAATTCATGTCCCACTTCCCAAATTTCCTTTTAAGCGATGCGCAGGTTTTCAAAAGATGCTGGAGAAATTGCTTGGTCACCATCGTGCCGTGCTCTGTGACGACAGGAAGGGGGATCCTGCAACATGGGGCTGCGTTAGCTGGGAATCATTCTTATCTGTCTTGTGGAATGACGTCATCAGACCAGTCTTGAATGCCTTGGCTTTCTCAGTATGTCATGCCGCATCACTTGAATTCATAATTGATCCACCCGTCTTTCTCTGAACAGACTGGGGACCTATCACGAATCTTTTGGTGCCCGACTGGTCCTTTTGTGTTCCTTCCTATCCATGCAGCTGGTATCTACGGGACGCGACATTCGCAGCCCGGGAACAAGGTATCCGATTTCGTCGTTTCGTCATACGTCCCCACTCTTTCCATTCTTGTTCCATCCCTAACTCCCACTGTGATACCTAGCGACGATCTCCGCCTCCTCGTAGTTGGTCAGCCACCCTCAGATGGTCTACCCCCACTTCCAGGTGTCGACATCGAGTTGGAACACATCAGGGCGGTAATCGGGCATTCACCTTCGGTACGCACCACCCTCCTGGAATCCTCCGTCGGAACGGTAGAGGAAGTACTTTCCTTGATGCAGGAGGCGGACTGGGTCCATTTTGCATGCCACGGAATCCAAGATGCCGCGGATAGTGGACTTTGTCTCGCCGATCGACGCCGTTTGAAGCTGCGTGACATCATCGCGTTGTCTCGTCCCCGTGGTGGGCTTGCCTTTCTTTCCGCATGTCAGACGGCGATGGGTGACGAGCATCTCTCCGACGAGGCCATTCATATCGCAGCGGGGATGTTGTTTGCAGGTTACGGGGGGGTCATTGGTACGATGTGGTCGATCAGCGATAAGCTTGCGCCTGATGTGGCAAGGGACGTATACACGCAACTCTTTCGGAACGACACAAGGCCGGATTATCGGGATGCTGCGCGAGCGCTGCACGAAGCTATTGGACGTGTTCGAGAGACAGTACCGTTTCATATCTGGCTTCCGTTCATCCATGTAGGTCTTTGAATATTCGGGCGTTCTGGTGTTGTTTGTCTCGTCATCTATACGGATAGATTGACTCGCTTGGTCATGTCTTCATACTCAAATATATTCTTGGCAATACTAGTACATATGTTTGATAATTTGCTCGACCGTGTCTACGCCGTGCACGTATCAGGGTTGTCCCACTGGCTGAATGTCTTATTTGGAGCGTTTCCGGTGTACGCGGTGTCCAAGTACGCAATGAACACCATGTATTCTAGTACAACGGCGCATACGCTTTGAACACTCAACCAGGATCACACTGAGGGACCCGCCGGTGGAGTCTTCCCGCAGTATGATCTGGCGCCGCCACGCCTCTTTGCAGTCGATCGATGGTCACGATATCAGCTTTGCGCTGCTAGCAACGTCACCCTCGGATGAATGAACGAAAAACACTGAGGAATCATTGATTGCGACTGAGCTCCATGAATAACGGGATGCTGTCGCGGCCGCACTAACCGGTCTCAGCCTCTGGTCACCTGGTGGTTCATTCGCGTACGGGATGCGGATCCGAGATGAAATGGGACGAGAATGAGTTCGGCGTGCCACGGGTCCTGCGGCGCCTTTTGAGCACACTTTCCGCACAGCATGGCGAGTTGAAGGCCAGGCTGGGGCTGGCTCAGCTTCGTTGACATTAGACGTTGGACGCAGTACCTGTCAACGAGAATGAGTTTCCCCTTTGGTCCGCAGAAGAGTGCGAAACGTACCTGCATGCGATACCCATAAACATCAAGGACATAGTACTTTTCATGTCAAGTTAGTTGCCTAGTACTCAGTGCTTCGTATTGGTTCGGCGACGTGCTACGTACCATTGGGAACGGTCGAGAGTGAATGAAATCTCCGTCAACCTCGCGGGCGAGTCATGTCATGGGGCTCAGTCAAGGTCTGAAAGCCAACCACGCCATCCGTTGTCGATCACAACATCCCACGTGACAAGGCGGCAACAGCTCATCCACAAGGCACGTGAGACGGTCGAAGCCTCGACGGCTCAGATCCAATCGAGTGCGACGGCGCCGGACGAATCCAAGTTGTGTTGTACGATCAGCTCAACGGGGGATCGACACGCTCGTCGGTCACGCTGGCGCTTAGACACTGCCTCGGGAAATTAGGGCTGCACGGTGCCGGCGGTCCGGCGGGGCCGAGTCCATAATTGGCCCGGTCGATGTTGCGGGTGCGGGTGGTGTGAGCGGGGCACAGACGATGGAGCACGAGGACGATAGACGACTCATACTGCAGAGCCAGAGGAGCCCGAGAATTTAGAAAGAAACCTCGAGGCTTCGACTTCAAGAAGCTTCAGTGACATCAAATGCCTTCTTTTTTGCTTAAGCTACTTTGTACTTACAGCAACTAGTAGCAGCCTGAGCATGTCACAAGTTTCACTGCGCCATGACAACATCGTAACCGGCCTCGTGACAACTCTCTTTTAATCCCAGGGTGTTACTACGCAAACCTCCCAATCTTTTCAGCGACAACACCGTCGCCGACCTCTACTTTCCTAGCAACCTCGACAAGGGCAAACGAAAAGCGGCAGGTGTGTGTATCATGCTATTTAAACATTGACAAAGACAGAGACAGATTGACATATTCAGAACTTTTGGAAGGAGAGCCGCTCGTCACCCATTACCGAAAATCTTCCCACATACACTCTGAAAACTCAACGGGCGACCAGGTGTGTTCATTCAACTCAACTCAACTGGGATATCGAATTTGATCTTGCATTTATAGATGGATGTAGATGCTCCGCCACTACAACGTGATGACTTGGACTTGGCCTATTCCATCAGAGGCATGTATCGTATCCTCGACCTTGTTTCCGAGCAGGGTAGTGGAGGTCTCGGTGAGTACCCCCAGTCACATCAGCGTGCTTGTTCTCATTATTGATTTGGTATCAGTCGATAAGATCATCATATCCCAAAGCTCGCTCGAGGCATTCATAAATAGTGTCTGTCCGGGGGCCTATGTATCGATGACAAAAGTCCACTTCAAGGAGCTTGACAATTACGTGATCAAACCTGTTGGCGTCTACGGGAGCAAAGAGGAAATCGTTCGATTTCTATTGCGACTTGCTGCCATCGACGAGACCATGTATGTCATCTCCCCAGGATCATTTATCCCTGCTGATATTTTCACCCTGTGTCCTGCTTTAACAGTGCTGCGCAGCTTCTTGTCGATCCCGACACGCATGCGGGCACGCAACCGGCCCTCCGTTCGGGCTTGTACATCATCACAACGCCAGAACAAACCGGGGACTCTTATCAAACATTCATTTTATATTGGCCCGAAAAAACGACTTGGGATGACTCTGCGGCGTCTTCCGTTCGTCGCAATCGCATCACGTTTACGAGGTTCGTTGACATTGTCGCCATTCGAAATAACCGACGTTCAAATACATCTCGCACAGGTACCTAACAAAGATGTGTGATCAAGTTGTCTCTCTGATCTCACCGCACACGCGCAAACGATCCTTTGGAGTGAGGGGGATAGTAAGAACGAGGATACCCTCGGCCATGACAGTTCACACCGAATGTTCACATTCGAAGTTGCACAGACCAACGAACAAGAGGAAACAGTGGCCGTTCGCAAGGGATTCAAGGTTAGTTCATCCCGGTTTCGTGACTTGGTTATAGGTTGACGAGAATGGCATTTGTGGTTCAACTTCAGGCCGTTTCGCAAGCTATCGCGCTTCCAGAGGCACCCGCCGGAGATCCAGATCCGATGCAATCTGCGCCGATTGTGCCGTTTTTACTCTTCGGAGAGACGTCCCAGGGACTCATGACAATGGAATATCGAGAGGCAGGGGTTGTGCAAGAAATCTTAAGAGGGCGTTGGATTGTCTTCTTGGGGTCGACAGGACATCCGACCGCCTCCGCCTAAACGAAAAACTGGACCACGAGGCTTTGAGAGTCTTGGTTCGCTCTGGGCTCGAGAAACGATTTCCAGAACAATGTAGTGGTGCCCTCCTGGGCTAGTGTCTTGATCTGATATGTCTGTTTTATCGGTGCACTTCTTCCTGATGTTTATAGGACCTTCCTTGGTGCTCAGAACGTCGTCTGGCTCGTCTGGAGCTCTCCCAGGTAAGGTCTTCTCCTCACCCTGCTCCAAGCATTCGCCCTGATGTTCTAACATGTTCTCCAGGTTCTTCGACACATTTCCAATGTCGTTGATGTGCCCTGACGCTTTTGACACGTCCGCTTCACCCTCGGTACATATTTCACATCACCATCACCCTTGCGCCTCATGCCGTCGTGCCATCGGCCGTCCGGCGACGACAAGACAAGGCACCCCAACTCTCTCTCTCTCTTGTCATGACGACGATGCGACCATGCCATTTTCGCACCCTCACCCACTGCGATGACGACGACACAGCGACGCGCCTGAACCCTCTCCCTCTCCCTTGTCACGACGATGTGCCCTCGCTCCCACAATGTCATCAATGCGCCCCAAGTTGTCTCCGAGTCACCCACCGCGACGACAACACAACCCTCGCCCTCGCATTCTTTCTCTCCCTCTCCCTCTCGCCTTCTCCCTGACGACGACGACATTGCACCATCGCCGACGACACGCCAACGCCGTCCCTCGGCCCCCTCCCTCTCCCTGACAACGACATGCCAATGCTGTCCATCCGTCCCTCTCGTCCTCTCCCTCTCTCTTATCACGACAACAACAACACCGCAGTGCTGTTTCCGCACTCTCACCCACCACAATGACGACGACTGGCTCCCTCAGCCCCATCACGACGACGACGCCATGACGCCGTCTCTGCGCTCTCACCCTCACCCACCCTCGTCTTCACCCGATCTCAACGACGACGTGACAACACCGTCTCCACACCCTCACCCTTACCCACCCTCACCTTCACCCCTGATCACAACAACGACACAACGATGTCATTGACGCGCCCTCGTCTGACGCCGTTTCCGCGCTCTCACCCTCACCCACCCCCGTCTTCACCCGATCTCAACAACGACGTGATGACGTGACCTCGGGCACATGTATTGGACTGGTACTACCATAATTATGTATTAATAAGTGAATAGATGATTTGGTGGTCGTACAAGGACTGGTATGCCTATTAGTGGCTTGCAAGGAAGTCAGAACTGAGCTAGGCCTAGCAAGGCTTTGCTAGGCTCGAGGGCCTATTACACTCTAGCTAGGACGGCACGCTGCTTGCAAGAGATAGCAGCAGCTTGCAAGAAAGTGTATTTCCTCGCTAGGACTGCTAGAGCTAGCGGCCCTCGTACGGCCTATTATGACCTAGCTAGGCCTAGCTAGATCTGGACACGTTTGCTGATGCATATGACGTCGAAGCCACTCGTCTTTGTTTCTTTTTCTTTGTCTCTCATTACAGTACGAGAGGTCTTAGCCATATCTCGCCTTAAACCCGCTTGCATACCAGTCAAGCGTGCGATACACCCATCGAGGCCATTGACTCTGTGTCGCTGATGGGCCACGTATTAACATACCATCACCATGGCTGCGTGCTCTCTGTCGCCCCCACCTTGATCATCTACAACACCCCCTCGACTACATCAGGTCCATCCACCTCGGACGCACCACCCACGCAGCATACTCGACCGCTTGCGCCGCAAAGTCGGGGACAAAGTCCCACCGTGCCGTCCCCCGCATGCCCAAGACATATTTTCACATCTGCCGCGACCACGGACGCACACACCGTTGTGCGTCCCCACGTCCACATGAACGCTCAGTCAGACGACGCGCTTGGTCCCACTTGCGATCAGCTCAGACGAGAGCGCCCCCGGCACTCCATTTACACAGATACCCTGGTTTTTGGCGGGAGCAGGAGCGGGGTGTCGCGTCTTCACGCCACCATGTTGGACGTAATGATCGGAACGTGCGGATTCGGAGGCTGGGTGCCTGAGGCGGCGGCGGCGGATTTCATTCGGAGTATATATGATGTATAGGTCGTCTGACGGACTCCAGAGGGGTGTCATGGAGTGGTATGGGTCCAGTAATACGCGTCCGAGTCGATGTCCGGACCACACGCGCTGGAAAGCATACTTCACGTCCGAGTGAATTCGTAATAAAAGGGCGAACGAGGAAGCGTTGCCAATTAGCCGCGGGGGTGAAACCGGATCTGGCTCCTCTGGACGCACAGCATTCCCTCAACCTTGACCGGGTTCTGATTCCTCCATGTCGAAGCCGGGACTTGTTGCCTGGCCTCTGAAGATGCACTTCCGCCTCTCTATTACTTTTCTTCGATGGCTTGTTTCTCATCCTTGAGCGATGGGGTCGATGGTGGATTGAAGGTTGATATCGGCTAGACGCTCGTCGAGTGGTTCGGTGGTGACCACGCCACTCTCGTTCTCTGCACCTTAACGTTCAACGTTAACCGTCAACGTGCAGCCTTTTCTTCTTCCAATAACGCAGGGTCGATGGGGTAGCAAGGACGAGTCACGCGTCGTCCCAAACTTGACACCCGCACTGAGGCGTCCCTCTCGCTGTGACACAGCAGCCCCACGACAGGGACGAGCTCGACACCCGACTCTGGGGACTCGGTGCATCCTGGACCATTCAACACTGGTGTATACGGCCCACTTGAATGCTGATCGGAACGCACCGCCGCCAGGTCCCACCAAGACCGAGGGTATCGGTGTCAATGGGACACAGAGGCACTACGACGATGGACCGAGCGAGGCGTGACCTTGCCGTACTATGTTGTGCGTCGCGCATATGTAAAGCGGATTGCGACTTGAACATGGACTTTCACTAGCCCGAGTGGACGTTCCTCGTTCAAGCGTTGAAACGGAATCGGACGTTGTCGAAGGTGCTCACTGGCAATCTGTGCGAGAACAAGCTGGACGTGCAGTCTCATGGCGGTCGCCAAACTCTCATGCGTTTCGTTTCGTCTCTCTGTCCTCTCAATGGTTTCGTGCTCAGCGTCGTGGGTTAAAAATACAACCTGTGTTTGGAAGACGCTGTATCAATGAATCTCAGTCAAAACCTGTTCGGGGCTTGCGCTTGAAGGTGTATGTCTCTTGTACGTGCCGTTCGCTACTAACAACATCCATCTTAAGCTCCAATCATTGCATACCGCATTCACGCTCAACACCGCCCTCAAACACCTCTTTCTCTCTTCGAGGCAACTGACCTCTGCAAGTACCATTTCCCTCCCGGAGTTCCCCCTACACCTTGACCTCACTGGCACGGTAAACAACATCGACCTCGCGGGCGTCATGGCACCCAACAAGGGTCTGAAAGCCAACCACGTCATGCTGTCTCGATCTCAATATCTCACCCGACAATGACGAATTTGCGAGCATCTGTCGGGGCATTTTGAATGCGTGCGTGCGGAATGCAGATAGGAGTTGGGATGGGTAGGCGGAGGACGGACAGCAGGGGACGCCAACGAGCGGCAAGGGGTCGGGGAAAACCGAGTTTGGCGAAGTCGAGTCGGATGGGAGATGGGTTTCGTGGCAAGGTAGCGTGCTTTCTTTTTTTTGCGCGTGTGTTTAGAAGACGAATGAGCTGATCTCATGCAGTTTTTCTCCCCGTTAGACGAATTTACTGACATGTGCCGAGGCACTGCTGGAACAGATCCAGGCCGAGGTCGAAGAGAACAGCGTGTCAGCTTCACAAATGCGTTTGGTCGACGTCTACCTTCCCAGCGCCAACGTCAGCGCGAGTGCAGAATTGGGATCGGGGAACGGAACAAGAGCAGGGACGGAACAAGAACTCATCCACAAGGCGAGACGGTCGAGACCTGACGATCCAGATCAATTTGGTTACGGTGAACGAATCCAAGAGCGGCTTCTTGGGATGTACGATCAGCTCAAGGGGCGGGCGGGGGAGCCAGAGCCAAAGCCAGAGGAACCCGAGAAAGTGCCGAGTCCTGCATTCATGATCACTGAATCCGAGGACGAGGATGAAGACGCTCGTGGATACCTCGATGTAGAAGAGGTTGAGGAGGTCGGTGTGCGGGTGACATGGCCTACTGATCGGTACGTTGCGTTGGCCGTCCACGGCGAGGTGTTTGGCGTGCTGACGTTTGGGTTTGGGATGATATATAGGTCAAGAGCTCGGTCGAAGAAGGCGAGATATTCCGCAAAGGCACGGTGTTGCTCGGTCCTGAAGAGATGGAAGGGGAATACGCCGGCGAGGACCTTCGACGTGAGGTACGTCCCGTCTCTGTCTCTCCCCCGTCTCGGTCCCTGTGTCTCGATCTCCTCC
>MU130863.1:35731-80019 GCA_015039435.1 Imleria badia
CCCCCCCCAAACTCACCCCCCCCTCTATTCCACAGCTTCTCGAAGCAATGGCTGAACTCCCAGCCCCGCGTGGTATCATTGACGACTTTGGCATGGACGCCGGCATTCAAACGGGATCGTATGTCGCGTCGAGTGGGTCGCCATCACCTTCCCTGATCTTGCCGACGTCGAAGCGTGCATGTGTTGGGAGGGGGGGGCCTTGCGCTATACGTGTGTCGGCACGCATCATGTCAATGGCGTCCACACGTCGCCGTACATCTGCGGTACTAGTCTTGGCACCAGACGTTTTTGGTCTACGCCTTGGACGGCGTCGGAATCTTCCGGTGACCCAAGTCTCTAAAAACGTCTGGTTACGAGGCTACTGCAGTACTAGTGTGACACTGTAATATTTACCTCGATCACGCGTCCTGTGGTCGGCAGGTACTAGTAGTCTGGTGACCAGACTGTTCTACTATTAGTATCACGCAAACCGTCGTGAGGTCAACAGCAGCGGAGTCAGACAGGCCAGTAGTGGCAGGATGCCGTTGATGTGACAGTCCTTGCTTCTTTTCTACAGCATGTGGGTGCGCTATGACAACATCGTGGCCGGCCTCGTGGCGACTCTCTTTTAATCTCACTGGCAAGGCGCTATTTGAACGTTTGGCTCACAATGGATCCATCACACAAACCTCCCAATATTTTCAGCGACAACACCGTCTCCAACCTCAACGTTCCTACTAGCAAGCTCGACAAGGGCAAACAGAAAGCAGAAGGTGTGTATCGTGCTAGTTAAACACTGTCAGAGACTAAGATATATGACACCTTCAGAACCTTTGGAAGGAGAGCCACTCGTCTCTCATTACCGGAATTCTTCTCACATACTACACTCTGAAAACTCACCGAGTGACCAGGTGCGTTCATTCAACTCAATCCAGCTGGGATATCGAATTCGATCGTGCATTGATATAATGATAGATGGATGTAGATGCTCCTCCTCTACAACGCGACGACTTGGACTTGGCCTATTCCATCAAAGGCATGTATCGCATTCTCGATCTTGTTTCTGAGCAGGGTAGTGGTGGTCTCGGTGAGTACCCCCAGTCAGATCGGCGTGCTTGTTCTCATTATTGACTTGGTATCAGTCGATAAGATCATCATTTCCCAAAACTCGCTCGAGGCATTCATAAATAGTGTCTGTCCGGGGGCCTATGTATCGATGACCAAAGTCCACTTCAAGGAGCTTGACAATTACGTCATAAAGCCTGTTGGCGTCTACGGGAGCAAAGAGGAAATCGTTCGATTTCTATTGCGACTTGCTGTCATCGACGAGACCATGTGTGTTACCTCCCCGGGATTATCCATCCTTATTGACTTCTTGACCCTGTGTCCTGCTTTAACAGTGCGGCACAGCTTCTTGTCAATTCCGAGACACACGTGGGCACGCAACCGGCCCTTCGCTCAGGCTTGTACATCATCTCAACGCCAGAACAAGCTGGGAACTCTTATCAAACATTCATTTTATATTGGCCCGAACAAACTACTTGGGATGACTCCGCAGCGTCCTCCGTTCGTCGCAATCGCACCACGTTTATGAGGTTCGTTGACATCGATGCCATTCGAAATAACCGACGCCCAAATACATCTCGCACAGGTACCTGACAAAGATGTGTGATCAAGTCGTTTCTTTGATCTCATCCAAACATGCGCAAACGATCCTTTGGAGTGAGGGGGATAGTGGGAAAGAGGACATGCTCGAAGTCGGACACGCCGGGTCGCACCGAATGTTCACATTTGAAGTTGCACAGTCCAAAGAACAAGAGGAAACAGTGACCGTCCGCAAGGGATTCAAGGTCAGTTCATCCTGGTTTCGTGACTGGACTATAGGTTGACAAGATTGGGATTTGTGGTTCAACTTTAGGCCGTTTCGCAGGCTATCGCACTGCCAGAGGTACTCGCCGAAGATCCAGATCCGATGAAACCTGCGCCAATTTCGCCGTTTTTACTTTTTGGAGAGACGTCCCAGGGATTCATGACGATGGAATATCAAGAGGCAGGGGTTGCACAGGAGACCTTAAGAGGACGTCGGATCCAGGCCGTGCACCTTGAATCGCTTATGTGAGTGCGCGTCCTTGTTGAAGATCACAGTCTCACTCGGTTCTCTTGGGGTCGACAGGAAATCCCACCGCCTCTGCCTGAACGAAAAACTGGACGAGGAGGCCTTCAGAATCTTGGTTCGCTCTGGGCTCGAGAGACGATTTCCAGAACAATGTAGGCAGTGGCAACATGAATCCGACGCCATTCGAGACATGTCCGAATCGCTCGTCGGGGCGGAGATTGCGAAGGTGTCAGCGAGATTGCAAATGGAGTTGCCCATGCTCCAAACGTCGTTGTTCGAGGCGGTTCTAGACGAAGTGCTCCAATTGTATCCGTGAGTACACTGCGTCTTGGTTTGCATTGTTCATATATCATACCGGTACATGATAGATGCTTTGATCGAGGGGCATTTGCTTACCATGGAGATGAAGGAGAAGAATTCGTGGATAATCCGGGTACGTGATTGTTTGCTTCGAGGATTGAAATTAGTGCGTGCTGAACTGTGACTTCAGAACCCCTCCCCAACATTCTGACGCTTTATCCGAAAGCTCAAGACAAAGTAACGCAGCAGCTAAGCAAAGACTTCCAGAATATTTCCGACAAAGATTTTCGAACTGCGAAGGAACGTCTTGGTCTTTTCAAGAATCTGGCTCCGCTCTTGAAAGAGACAAACATAAAACTGGATAAGCAGTTCTTGATCTTGGAGGCCGTATTGGAAGGAGAGGTGGAGCAAGCCAAGACGAGTGGGAAATGGAATAATGGGGTTGGCCGCAAGCCGAAGCGTGTAAGACCGAGTTTGAGCCCAACGACATGGATTCCGAGTATCCGGGTGGGGGTACGGAAGATGCTTTCGGGAAAGGACGACGTCGAAGCCGTTGTGGACGATCTCATTCGCCGTGCGATACCGGCGGCAACGCGGATCTCCGACAGTCAATTTTTGATCCAGTTGGAGCAGGACGTGGAGCGGTACACGCAGCTTGCTCCCCAATTCAAGGTATGGGTGGAGAGGGCAAGACACAATGCATTTGAGCATTTGGAGGTCAGTATTATGAAGACGGTAGAGAAGCTTGTGCCGGTGGTACACAAAATGCAAGAAGAAGAGTGCAGAGAGCGGATCGAGCGCGAAAGTGCGAAAAGAGCGCAGGAGAAGCTGGACAAATTGAGAGTGAATCTCATCAAGTATATGAACCATCTGTCTAGACAGACCGCATACTCGTGCGTCTCCAGCCCGTTCTTGATCGTCGGTAGCCCGAGACTCACATTGTTGTCCGTAGACATACTTTGTTCATCGATAACGTGGAGGAACCTTCAAAGGGGTGGCACAATCGTGAGTGATGGTCTCGTTGACATGTCCGGCAGCTACCATTCAGCTCTATCGTAGCTTCGTTGTATTTTTCAGCGTCGTATCAGATCTCGGGTTGGCGAGAGTCGCAGCAAGACCCAATGGCCATATTCACGGTGCATCTGATGAACCTGACTGCACAAGATCAGCACGAGTTACAACTGAACCCAAGTGCGATCCCTTCACCACGCTTCGAGTTGAGGCATACGTTCGCATTGCCACTGGGCTATTCTGTGATGTGCGTCTCAGTTTCCTTCGTTCTACATGTGTAGCTTGAGCTGAATTGTACCTTTGTTTCGAGCAGACGAGCACAGTTGCTTGACGGGGAAAAGCTCTTGTTGGTCGTCGCCGATCATGCGGGGAACTTGAGTGTCTATCTCGATCGACTAGAGGGTATAGACGGCGCGATTGCGCGCGGCCGGGGGAAGCCCCTCAATCGCGAAAAGATTGGGCGGGAGTTTCTGCTGGCATACGATGAGTCGAAGAAGATGCTGGCGGTGGTGTCATCGAACAAGGTACGTGTACGCTTACGTCACTACATCTTTGGAGTCGTTGATCTTGCCCGCATTCACAGCTCCTACTGCACGTGTTCGTGTTCGACGATGCGCGCGGATTTCAGGCGTTCGGAAGCGCAATCAAGCTACATTCATGGTACAACGATGCAGCGTCTATTTGCCTTGCATGCTTTGCGAGCGGAAGCGAAGAGTTGCTCCTTGTCGATTCACAGGCACTGGCGAGGGTCTTTTCTTTGGTGACTCTCCAGTTTCGGTGCGTCTGATCTTATTTTCTTTATTCCCTGCGAGTTTCGCTGATAGGAACGGGAATGAATAGACCTGCTACACTGCAACTCTCGGGGGTGCCATATAGTGTGAGCTCGACCCCCGATGGTGCTTGTCTGGTGGTCGCACAAGCCAAGGGGAGCAACTTGGGAGTGACGGCGTATCACTGGAGCACCTTTGGTTCCAAGGAAGGGATCCCGCTGGACTTGGCCCCGCTCACTGTCGAGAACGGTTCTATCATCACGTCGTTGATTAGCCGAACAGTGGTGCATGTCGTTGTGCTTGATTTCGAGGCACGCACATGCCGATCGCATGCGTTGGACATCACTCGCGAAATGACCGAGTTTACGTTCAAGGAAAAGGATGTGCAGGGTTCTTCTGTACGACGCAGGGCAAGGGGAAATGTGACCACACACAACTGTCTCATCGACTGTCACGCCGAAGTCTGGACCCGTTTCCCAGTTTTGTCTGCAGTGCAGCGCGAAACGATCTCCTCGTCGACGCTTCGGAGTACCCGGAGCCTCGTGTTTGTGACGGACCGCGATTATCAGCGGTATGAACCGCATTTTACAGATATGATTCTCACGTTTGAGAGGGCGACCAAGAAGCCAACCGGGGATGTACTTAAGTCCATTCGGGTCTCCGCTGCGTCGTTTACCGTCTTTTCCGCCGAGTTGTGTGGTAGTGGGGAGTGCCAGAACTCGACTGGAAATCGTTCATGGAACGTCTCGGCTTACCGCGCAGGTGAATGGCTTGTCGAATTCCTATGTTTAATTCCTATCCACCTCGCGCTGGCGAAAGACAATCGGTTCGTGCCGCTCAAAGATGGGATGTATTCGGCCGATCTGGAGAGGTCGTTGTTGGGTGCGGACGTGAACTGCATCGTGGATAGTCTCTCGTTTGGATGGTACGAATCGTTGTTTCAGTCATATATGGCATCCAAGGTGTGTACTGTCGCTGTCATTACTTCCAACGCTAGCTTTCTCATTGTGCCGACGATAGCCCGTCAAGGTGGTGTCCTCGATGGGGGAACAGTCAGTTGGGAAGAGTTTTGCGTTGAATCATCTTGTCGATACGTCGTTTGCTGGGTCAGCAATGCGGACGACGGAGGGGGTGTGGATGTCGGTGACGCCAACCGAGGATACTTTGATCGTCGCGCTCGACTTTGAGGGTCAGTCTGTATAGCCTCACCCATCGCTCACTCCGACACTCGTCACTTTTTGTCGGTAGGTGTACACAGTATTGAAAGGTCCGCTCAAGAAGATACGTTGCTTGTGTTGTTCAACACAGCTATTTCCAATTTAGTAAGCAGAATGAAGTAGCGGGGTCTGGGAGAAGGGAGAGAAGTTGACCTCTGACATTTCTTGTTGCAGGTACTGTTCCGCAACAACTTCGCGCTCAGTCGGGATATTACGGGGCTCTTTCAGTCGTTCCAGTCGAGTTCGACAGTGCTGGATCCCAAGGCGAATCCGTCATTATTCCAGTCGACGCTGGTCATCATCATCAAGGTACGCTCAGTACCTAATCGGCTGCATCGACAAGATTTATCTGAGGCGTGTGTTCTTTCTGACTTAGGACGTTGTTGATTCAGACACGGCCGAGATCGCCAAAGAGTGGGTGATGGATGCTTGTTGTGTCTTCATACTGCCCTGTTGATAAATGTCGTTCGTTGCCAGGTTTTCCCTCAAGTTCCAACGGATCGTGCAGGACGAGCAAGAGGCGAATTTTATTTCTCGGCTTCATGCTGGGAAGCTGAGCATTATTCCATGGTAAGGACCAGGGAATCTAAATAATCCATGACATTCATGACTTCCTGGTCCACCATACAGGCCAGTCATTGAGTCAAAGGAATTCTACAAGTTATTCCCTACGTTAAAGCAAGAGTTGGATAAGCAGGTTGTCACACATCGATCGGCGGGGGAGTTTTTGCACTTGATGAAGACGTTAATGGCCAAGTTAAAGGTGAGGGCGGCTTCTCGGATATCATATTTGTGTCCTGCTCACCCATGAACGACTTCAGGCGAACGATTGGGGTGCCATGTCTCGTAAGAACATCCGCCTTTTGCTTGGTTGGGGCATATGACGAGTTTTGCATTTAGAAACTATGGCGTCTCACCGTGCACAGCTGATTTCAACGCTCCTTGCTAATGCACTTGCATTTGGATATTCAGAAATCGACCCAGAGCGCGAGCCTCTGAAGGTGAACCCACTCCCCGTGCTGGCTACGACACTGACATCATTCATGTAGAATCTGGATACAGACATGCTAGTTGACCTGCCAGATACGCCCCACCAACTATTCATTGGCGATGGCGGCGATCAGTCTCTGTCTCGCGAACGCATACTCATGGTCCTTCGGGCATCCTGGGAGGGCTATGCATCCCGCCAATACACCAGCGAAGATGAATGGATCGCAGATTTGGCCCAGCATCTGGACACAATCGTGAACTTGAGGATTACCCACGTACGTGAATGGCTAGACCAGAACCTATCGCGGTTCCAGGTTGTTGGTGGGGGCAACCACGCGAGCACCGACGAGTTGAAACGTCACTTTGAAAGTTCGATCGTGGACTTGAGGGGTGACGTCCAACTGTGTGGGATGACGTGTGCGGAATGTCAACTGCGGTGTGTAAAGAGTCGGGTGCATGAGGGTGCGCACAACTGTCACTCTGACCATATGTGCGTGCACGAGTGTGCTTTCTGTTTGGCGCTTGACCCGGAGGAGCATCGGCCATGTGCGGTGAGGTACGTGACGTTTGGATGGTAATCTAGTACGCCTGGTGCTGAATACGTTACCATAGTGCTGGCCACGCGGGGAAGCATACGCACGTGTTCAATTACTTTGGCTCAGCGCGCAGCGGCTTATGTTCCTTTGTAGATGTGCGATAAAACAGCATTTGTGCGGCAAAGCATGCAAATTCTTTGGAAGGCATGGATGTCAGGACCTATGCGCAAAGGTATGTGGTTTCGTTCGAGGTGTTGATCTGACTCTGACGCGGAGAAGGTGATTGATCACATCGAAGAGGAGCATCTCTGCGCGGCTCCCGTCCATGCTTGTGGGAGAGTGAGCCTCTGTCGACTGCTTTGCATGTCCACTCTGAAGTGATGTGCTCATTGTAGCCATGTGATCTGTCCGACGTTCGGCTGGAGGACGGCAGTGTGTATTCCTGTCCTGGGACATGCCGAATCTCATGGTAACTTCTTTTTCTTGTAATATCACCAATTTTCACGCGTTCATGCACGTTTGAAGCGACGTTGATCATACCCCCCACCAATGCGATTCCCGATATTGTTCTGTTCAGTGTCAACTGTGCAAACGCCTGTGTGCGGATCAAGACCACATGCATGGTCGCGACTCTGGCGCGATCCATCTCTGCGGGTGCGTAGCATGTTGAAGCGATGACATCTGTCCCTGATCGGTGAACTACAGACAAGAACATTTTTGTGCTGCTACTTGTGCTGCCTTGGGTATATGTGAGATCGAAACGGCGCCGCACTCTATCGAGGCGACGTTTACGGGGAGAAATGAAACGTTCCAGTATACCAAGGTATGTTGTCTGGTCTCGAGCGTCTGTTCTGGAACTGATCCTCCCTGCAGTATTCTCAAGGTTCGTTGGGGGTGCTTGGCTACCTTGCTACATTGACCTGACCGTGTCCCGGTATGACAGTTGCGAAACGCTTGAAATGTGTCAAACAGATTCCAGCTGGCGCTACGGAGCACGTGGGACCTCATAACCACAGCCTGGACAAGAAGGTCGTTCACTTTTGCGAAACACAGTATGGTTATTGAAGGTTCTGTACATGCTTCCTTCTCTCACAGTCTTTTAGATGCGAGAACTGCGGTTACTTTTGTACATTACCTCTTGGTAAGTTGCAGTGTGGACCCACGATTCTGGCGCATGCTAATGATTCGCTCACAGGCCATCCACAACAAGAGCACGAGACGCGTCATGGGTCCATGTCGCGTACCCGCTGGACCATGGATGGACCGGACGACCTACCGCTAGAAATCGAAGGGCGCAAGTTCTCCGCCAATGACGAAGGTGCACCGATGATGTGTAACCTGGTTTGCTCGGCAATGGGGCGGCACATTCACATCGACTATTGTCGCACGGCCGATGAGGCGGCTTGTACTGGCAACGAGGAGCTGCAGCACCTGACGAGGAGGATACAGCCTAGTCCCAATCGAGCAAAGGATGTGCTCACGCACGGTCTGTTATGGAAACGAAGTGGTGAGTGACGTTTGGGTTCATTTGTGTTGGCTGACCGTCCGTCCGAATTATTCCTTCACAGGTTTCAAGGACCCATACTCGAGGGAAGAACAGGCCAACTTCGGGAAATGGTAGGTTTCCGTTCGGGTTTTCTTTTGGCAATGATTGACAGCTGACACCCGGCGATAGTGATACTATGTGTGGAGGTACGCGAGTGTTCAATATTATTTCGCAACTCAGCGGTCGCTCACGAACATGGTCGATAGGTCCCGAACACAATGCTGCTGGGGGCTGTGCCGCCATACCTTCCTACTGCGTGCTTCCCCTTTTCCATGCGCCGTTGAATCCCAATGCCGCACTCGAAGGAGTGGGCTACATCTCAAGTGACGGGCATCAATTCGCGTGCAGGAACCCGGTCGTGATGCAACAAGCCTTCCATATGTGAGTTCGTTCGCATGCACGGGTGTAGCACGAGGAATTGACGTGACGGTTTCGACAGTATCTTCGTGGCTGACCAGTAGGTTCCTCTTGTCTACAGCTGAGTAGACTTCCTCACAATTATCGTATGAATAGCTCCGGTTCGATGGAATTGACTGATCGAAGGCCGCTCCCCAACACACCGGCGAGTGCTAGAATCAGTGCTCGCTCAAACAATCGATACGGTGCCGTGCTTTCGTCGCTGTATAGTTTTTGGACAGCACGCGAAGCGGCAATTGCGAACTTGAATGTTGTGCGACGGGACGCATATACTGTGGTCTTGTTTGACGATCATGTCAAAACTCCGATTGTGAATGATTTTACGAGTACATCGGATCAGCTGCTACACGCTCTCCTTGGTTTTTGTGCGCGTGGTGGCACCGACTTTAATGTCGCGATTCAACAGACTCAAGAGGTCATGGTGCGAAGTTGGTGCACAGAAAGGTGATCGTCGTGTCTTGTTAGCTTGTTCCTTTCTAACAAGCAGAACTCCCGTTGCTACAGATTCCCGGTCATTATCTTCCTTTCTGACGGTCATTGTACTATCAACGACGCCATTATGCAGGATCTCTGCCGCACAGCCATCCGACTTGGGTAAATAATTGACATTTGCTCACTGTATCTCGTTCGAGCTGACGCGCGTTTTCTTTCCGAAACGCAGAAAGGCGGTGTCGTTCCACGCGGTGTCCTTCGGTCCGGATGGTTCTTCGATGACCCTGCGTCGCATGGCCCAGATTGCGCAAGATGCGCAGAACAATGAGCCAAGAGATCGACTCGCGCCTGCTGCCGCGACTGTCCTCTCGTCCTATTCAGAAGCGCTCGATACGGTGCGTGTCCGTGTCTCGTGGGGCCTAGGCCATATGGACATTTACCGACTTTCACTTTGTACCGCGCCAGGTCCAACTCGCGCAGACGTTCCTAGGTATCGCAGAGTCGTTGCGAAAGCCGAGAGGGGCACTGATGCACTGAGGTTGTTCGTTGTATTTTGGCAATGCATTTGTGAGTCTGTTCGTTGATTCGTATGTCAAGTTGCGCATAGACGTCCCTTGCTACATCAGGCACAAGCTTATCGCTGATCGACCACTAAGTATATATAGCCAACATCTCTTTCGGAATGACACAAGGCCGGATTATTGGGACGCTGCACGAGCGTTGCACGATGCTATTGGGCGTGTTCGAGAGAGTGGCACATATGACACCGTTTCATATTTGGCTTCCGTTCATCATGTAGGTCTTTGAATATTTGGCGTTCCACTGTCACGGTATTGTATGCCTCGTCATGTATACGGACAGGTTGACTTGCTCCGAGGGTTGTCATCATATCGAAATCTAATATCATGATATGCTCGATCGCGTCGTCGTCTGCGTGCATAGGATTCAACACCGGTGTACTACAGTACTACTTAAGTATAGCATACCTATGACTCTACCGTCTGCTGTGAATCAGGCACCTGCTTCCACTGGGGAGGCGTTCATGGGCGCTGATAGTGCCAGTGACATACGTTCATCATTGTGGAGTGATTGTAAAAAGTCACGGTACCTGGGCCTGAAGTTGAATGAACTCAAACCACAAGGTCCCACTCACTTCGTCGTCACCTGCTCGTTCTCGCAAAATGACTTTCTTTTTCTTTTTCCTCCGAACACATGATGGCATGGGCCACGGTCCACCTGGCTTGCTCCGAGGCGTCTTCATATTGAAATCTATGGTACTCTGAGTTGGAGATACAGCTTTGTCAGTGCTCGATCGCGTCTGCACGCATATGGTTCAACACCGGTGTACTACTATAGCATACCCGTGTGTGCCTGCTGTGAATCAGGCACCTGCTTCCATGGGGAGCTGTTCACGGGCGCTGCCAGTGACTGACGTTCATCGTTGCGGAGTGATTTTGAAAACGTGCAAACAAACTCCGTTGGTACCTGGGCCTGAACTCAAACTATACAAGGTCGCACTCACTTCGTCGTCACCTACATACTCGTTCTCGCAAAATGACCTTCTTTTTCTTTTCTTCTCAACACATGATAGCCTAGGCCAGCTGGGCGCGCTTGCGTCGTGGCTTGGAGCCTCCACGTGTCTTGCTTGGGCATGCGTTCATAACCCACTCGGTCGATGGGTGCAATTGTGCCATTGGTACGGCGGATAGAGTCATCCGACAATGGGCATCATCACGGAGGCAGAGCGGCCTCGTCGGACGTAGAGTTGGCCGAGTATAAGCAAACGGGGGAATGATTCTGACCAAACGTGAGTGGTCTGCCGAGTTCATTTCCTCTCAGAGGCCACTAAGCCCCACAGAGCAGTTGCAATAATTAATACAGGGCGCCTTGCCGTCAGCTGATACCCCTCGGAGGTAGTGTGATAGTAAAGGTGGGTACCTCGTCTCGCTATCTACTCACCGGCGGTGCTCTAGGGCACGCTCTCGGCATCATTCGACTTCATGTGGTGTATATAACCAGTCCCCTTCTTTTTTTTTGTCAAGCCCTTCTCGGACGGTCCTCATCAGAATGTCTGGGGACGGCTCTCAGCCCACGTACCCGCCCTCGTTGTTCAACACCTACACCATTGCCTTTGAGGGCAGCTCCGTAGCGTGTATCCTCTTTGGTAAGTATTCCAATTCCAAATTCTCGATTTACCTCGACTGACAAACGTTGTCGGTAGGCGTCTATCTCGTCATTGCAGGGGCGAATATATCCCTGCTTAAAAAGAAGCGCTACAAAATCCTCCTGTCCTATTCCATCGTCCAACTCGTGCTCACCATCTTGTATTTCGCAATATCGCTGTACGCAGCGCCAGCCCAAAGCCTCGCCATATTCAATATCGTCGGTTCCTATGGCCCTGATGCATTATCGCCGTGGCCGATGGTTATCGTCAACGTCGCATTTGTCCTGAACACCTGGGCTTCCGACGGTTTTCTCGTGCGTGTTTCCCACCCGTCTCATTTTCTCGTTCGCCACACGAAAAGCTGAATCAAGCACGTACATAGCTGTACCGATGTTACGTCGTCTGCATGGCGAACATGTACGTGTTGGCGGTGCCCATAGCGCTCTACCTCGTCACCCTCGGCGCCTCCATCGCCTGGCTCGTCGTGAGCTCCTCGCCCGGCGCCGTCTACAGCACTCACGCCGTCCAAGTGACCGGTATCTGTTACTGGTCTTGTTCGGCCGCGATGAACATTTGCGCGTCCTGCTTCATCTCTGCCCGATTCTGGATGCACCGACGGGCGATCATGCGTGCGATCGGGTCCAACCAGGGGTCGTTTTACCTTGGGTACATGGCGATGACGCTCGAGAGCGCCTTGCTGTACACTGTGTTTGTCGTCGTGGCATTGGTGGTGTTTGTGTACAACAGTCCGCTCGAGAACGTGTTCTTCCCGGTGTTGGGTACCGTTCAGGTGGGTGTCGTGGTCTGCCCGTCAATCCATCCGTTTTCAACAAGCCTGACTTGGATGGGTTGCGCACACAGGCGATTGCACCGGCGTTGATCATTTATCGGATCGCGTGTGGGATCTCGCTGGAGACGGACGAACGGGGAACTGGCGTGACGGGCAGTCTGCGGTTCTCGACAATGTCGGGTCGACCGCGACCTGTCATGCGGTCGGTCCACCAAGACTTTTTTGATGGTTCGGGCACCATGCACCCTTCTTCGGGTGAGGGTGTCAAGGAAGATCCGGATGGCTCCGATTCGTTCATCCAACACACCAAGGAAGACGTGGAGGTTTGATGAACCTCGGGCCTGGGTCGACGAAGCTGCGTTATATCGGTTCGAACGAGAGTGCTTGCTGGTTCATTCGTCACGGACAGTAGTTCCACTCGCAGGAGAAAGAATGAGAAAGAAAAGGAGAGAATCGAGCAGAAATACACCATCTAAGCAGTATAAATATACCAATAGCGCTACCGGACGTTTCGCAATCTAAATGTACACAGTATCCACATTGTCCATACCATGTCTTGTACCCTGCGAACGACATGGTCCGATTCAACGCATAATTCGCATCCTTGTACTTACACCACCTCCAATCCGGACACGGGTCCCTAGCAGAGGGGTCGAGAGAGAGTGGCGATGCACAGGCTGCTTAGTCAGCAGCCGGTAGGAGCGGAGTTCGAGTAGCCAGAGCACGTCGTGTCATAGAGTCGCAAGCCAGCAGCAGAGCCAGGTCTCGAGCCAGTCTCCCTCGCTCCCTCTCCAACATCAACCCGATCCCATCGCTCGCCAGCCTTTCATCGGGTTCAACCGCGTGTTGGCGGCACAGAGCGCCATCTGTCGGAGGTAGTTGAAACGGTGGTGGAGGTGATACCGCCCTTGGGCCGTTTCACGTCTCGTTCTCGCCAGACGACGAGGGCGACGGCGAGTTGCGGATCCGATCGAGGCAATGGAGGGTGTGGAACACGGTCACGGCGTACGTCCCTGCGTCCGAGTCTGAACCGAGGAGCACGCGTCCGTGGGACGAGCGAGGCCCATTTGAGGTCGGCGAGGGCGCCGTTGATGGGGTAGTGAACCGTTTCTTCGGTGAGGAGACCGACGGTGCATGGGCGCGCTGGGTGTCGAGATGGAGTTGAAGCGAGGGGTGGTTTCGGATGCGTACCATTTGAAAGGCGTCGAGGAGTGGCTGATGTGTGAGATGGAGGGTCTATGCGTGTACGAGCTACCGTGACGATGGGGAGAGGCAGAGAGCGGGAGATGACTAAGAGGAGCTTCGGATGAAATGGGACGTGTCAAGAAACCCCGAAAATAGGAAGGAGGGCTCGCCAATTGGAGACCGTTTGACTAGGAGAAGAGTTTAGCGCCATAGCCGGTCTAGCCCAGGGGGTACGTCTTTGCAGCGTGGCACCACAGAGCATGGAGCAGGCTAGAGGGCAAACATGGGCAGGAAGGGAGGACCATAGGCTATGGAGGTGGGCGAAGAAGGGAGACAGCGTGCCCGTGAAGGGGTTGGGTTAAGGAATGAGTGGTGTTGTAAACCGAGCGTGAAGTAAATGTGGCCCATGTAGGAGGACAACCTCGGCTTCCTTAGCA
Organism: Imleria badia; assembly: GCA_015039435.1. Lineage (NCBI taxonomy): Eukaryota > Fungi > Basidiomycota > Agaricomycetes > Boletales > Boletaceae > Imleria > Imleria badia. The sequence goes on from MU130863.1 coordinate 49,622, forward strand.
ATTTACTTAACTTTAGAGCTCATTTTGGGCTCAGAGGCATCCTGGCAAATCGTTCTACAGTGTAGTCTGGCATGAGAGTTTGTGGCAGCATTCAAAGGAGAGTTCGAAATGGGATACGACTACGAACGAAGTGGAGAGGATTCTCAGCCTCATGTGGTTGGTGCGGCGTTTCTGATAACGCGAGGCTGATGTTCAGTCAGCGCTAAGTACCAGCCTTGTCTCCACCGAGGCGTCACTCCTACACACCTTCGCTCATCGAGCTTTCGCCCTCCCTCGTGCTCTCTGCTGTCCCTTCCACCATCTCCAACTTTGTCTTATTGGCCTGACCCTCCAACCCCTCGTGCCAGACCAACATGGGCAGAGCGGTATCAATATCATTAGGGATTGGAAACTCAAATCGCAGTGCCGCACGGCACACATGATGATGCGTCATGGATGCAGGCTCCTTTCAAGAAAAACTTTAACTGCCTTGGAAGAACTCCTACACGTGGAGAGAGTTCGACTTGTTGTGGAAGCGAGCAAGGGCTTAAAAGCGTTGCAGGTACGTCCCTCGCTGCTATACTGCCACACCCCAGTTTCAATCTCTAACCAACGATGGGTTGGTTAAGCAAAATAATCAAACGACTGACACTGGCATTGAGGACATTTGGTGCTCTGACCGTGAATTTCCATACTTTGCTTCAAGTCTATCAACTGACACACTCTGCAGCGCGACCCACAAGTGCCCGTCATCTCTGAGCCCTCCCCCGAATGTGCGGATCAGGGGCAAGGGAAGGAGGAAGCTCCTGAACCTGTGAACCAGTCACAACAGTATGTGCCCCCTTCCTCTGGCTCTGTGACGCATACGGGCGAGAATGAAGAAACGGTTATTACAAGTATGAAACTCATTTCCTTACACAGTTTGCAAAGATTACTAATGACGAGGTAGGTATCCGAGCGAAAGATGTTGCTCTTGGACTTCGACGACTCCCTGCCGGTTTTTACACCGTGGTGCAGCACAGTGGCCGTGAATGGAGAACCGAAAATAAAGGTTCCTCAGTGGATGATGATGTCGTCGAATGGGCCGAGCCGATTCCAATGTGAGATCGCCTTTTCCAACTGGGTTTGGTCCTGACAGAGTCTGCAGACCATCAGATATATCTACCACCGTTTACATTAAGGTCTATGCATCCTTCGAATTCCAGCCCATGTTGGGTGCTGGGGAGCAGCTGCGAGAAATATCCATCACCGTGGAACAACTACTGGACCACAGTGCAAAAGACGTTCGTGAGTGGGGCAGAGATTTGTACAAAGGTGTGGGTACTCACTCCATGACAGCATTTACCTTCCTCCTGAAGGATGGGGACGTTGTATCCCCTTGTTCATCCGTTTTGATAATTGTCGAACGGCGGACGTGCGAGAACTGTGATTCATCAGCGTTGAGGGAGCTTGGTCCTCATTACGTAAGTAGCCGATTTGTGTCAATACGATCCTCATTGATCAGTGTATATCCGTAGTCAACCGCGGAATCCGTGGGCAAGCTAGAAGAGACAACGAACCAAGGCCATGCCGCTCTCTCGCGCTACCGGAGGGACGGGGGAAAACGGGATCTGGAACGTTCTATCGAAGAGTTTGAGCGGGCGCTCAGTGTTTGCGCGCTGGACGATCCTTGCCGCGCAGCTGCTCAGTCAAACCTGGCGATGGCGAAATTCATCCACTGTCAAGTCGAGAACACGGATACCTCCCTGGAGGTCCCTCTTCGCCTATACCGCAATGCACTTGCTGCTCGTCCTGTCGGGCACGTTGACCGACCTTCCACATTGATTCACTTGGCCGCAGCGCATTTCGCGCAGATTGCGAAGCAGAGGGATGAAGTCGAGGGGAGACACGTTGAGGCGTTGCTGCTTGAGGCGATGGAGCTCAGCTCTACAGAGAGTCATGAAATCCGAGCCGCAACTTTCATGCTCCAAATGCATGCCAAACGTGCAGTCGACCCTATTCAGGCAGATGACGAATCATCGGCAGAGGAGGGTTCGGCTCCGAGCTTAACGAACGAGGACCCATGGATTTCAAGTCTCCAGTTCTTGCAGCGCTTCGAAGAATTCGAAGATCTAGCCGACCTGCAACTGGCAATCACATTCTTGGAGGAATTTGTGAGGTCTAGTTCAGTTGGGGATGACCGGTACCGCAAAGGACTAGCGAATCTCGGTATGGCGTTACAGGATCGATTCAAGCACCTCCGAGAGCCGAGTGACATTGAGAATGCAATTTCGAGGATCAGGGATGCTGTTGACCTCACTCCTCATGATCACCCTGACAAGTCAAACCTTCTTGACAAGCTCGGCATGTACTTTGGATTCCGTTTCGACCACCTCGGGGAGCTGAGTGACATTGAGTACGCACTTTCAACGCTCAGGGACGCTGTCGATCTCACTCCTCGCGGTCACCCTGAGAAGCCCTGCCGTCTTAACAACCTCGGCACCTGCTTCTTAGCTCGTTTCCACCGCCTCGGGGAGCTGAGTGACATTGAGCACGCAATTTCAACGCTCAGGGATGCAGTTGACCTCACCCCTCATGATCACCCTCACAACCATCTTCACCCCCTCGTTGCCTCCTACAGACTCCGTTTCGAACGCCTCGGGGAGCTGAGCGACCTTGAGCATGCAATTTCAACGCTCAGGATTGCAATTGACCTCACCCCTCATGGTCACCCTCAAAAGCCTGGCCATCTTCACCAGCTCGGCGTCTTCTACACAATTCGTTTACAGCACCTCGGGGAGTTGAGTGACCTGGAGGATGCAATTTCAATGTTCAGGAACGCTGTCGAGCTCACTCCTCATGGTCACCCCGACAAGCCCAGCCGTCTTCATAACCTCGGCGCCTCCTTCAAAAGTCGTTTTCAGCGCCTCGGGGAGCCAAGTGATCTCGGGCATGCAATTTCAATGTTTAGGGATGCTGTTGACCTTACTCCTCATGGTCACCCTGACAAGCCCGACTATCTTGACCGCCTTGGCACATCCTTCTCAGTTCGTTACGAGCGCCTCGGGGAGCTGAGTGACCTGGAGGATGCAATTTCAATGCTCAGGGATGCCGTTGATCTCACTCCTCATGGTCATTCCGACAAGCCCAGCCGTCTCCACAAACTCGGTTCCTCCTTCAGGGATCGTTTTGAGCGCCTCAGGGAGCCGAGTGATCTTGGGCGTGCCATTTTAATGTTCAGGGATGCCGTCAACCTCACTCCTCGTGGTCACCCAGACAAACTCGGCTATCTTCACCAGCTCGGCATGTCCTTTGCAATTCGTTTCCAGCGCCTCGGGGAGCTGAGTGACGTGGAGGATGCGATTTCAATGTTTAGGGATACTGTTGATCTCACTCCTCATAGTCACCCCAACAAGCCTGGCCATCTTAAAAACCTTGGTGTCTCCTTCATATATCGTTTTCAGCGCCTCGGGGAGCCGAGTGATCTCGGGCATGCGATTTCAATGTTCAGGGATGCAGTTGACCTCACTCCTCATGGTCACCCTGACAAGCCCGGCTATCTTGACAGCCTCAGCACATCCTTCTCAGATCGTTTCGAGCGCCTCGGGGAGCTGAGTGACCTGGACAATGCAATTTCAACGCGCAGGGATGCTGTTGATCTCACTCCTCGTGTTCACCCCGACAAGCCGAGCCGTCTTCACAACCTCGGTGCCTCCCTCGCACATCGTTTCCAGCGCCTTGGAAAGCCGAGTGACATCGAGGATGCTATTTCAATGTTCGGGGATGCTATTGACCTTACTCCTAATGGTCATCCTGACAAGCCCCTCTATCTTGGCAACCTTGGCACCTCCTTCGTACTTCGTCTCGAGCGTCTCGGGGAGCTAAGTGACCTGGAGCGCGCAATGTCAACGTTCGGGGATGCTGTTAACCTCGTCACTGATGAACACCCTCACAAGCGTGAAATTGTTAAAAACTCCGGCCTCTGCGTTTTCGCTCGTTTCCATCACTCCGGCAAGCTGAGCGACCTCGATCATGCGATTTCAATATTCGAGTATGCTGTTGACCTCACTCCGTATGGTCACCCCGACAAGCACAGCTGTCTTAATAATCTCGGCAACTCCTTCAGAGTTCGTTTCAACCAACTCCGGGAGCTGAGTGACCTTGAGCGGGCAATTTCAACGCTCAGGGATGCTGTTGCCCTCACTCCTCATGGTCACTCTAACAAGGCCTGCCGTCTTGAAAATCTCGGCATCTCCTACCAAGATCGTTTCAAGTGCCTCGGGGAACTGAGTGACCTTGAGCGCGCAATTTCAACGCTCAGGGATGCCGTTGACCTCACCCCTCATGATCACCCTCACAGGCCCACCCATCTTAACAGCCTCGCCACCTCTTCCTTCACTCGTTTTGAGCGCCTCGGCGAACTGAGTGATCTTGAGCGTGCAATTTCCCTATATTCGCACGCTGCTTCTGACCGCAACGGCCCCGTCGAAGCCCGAGTTGATGCATCACAGAAATGGATATCATGCGCCCGGCGTATACGTCATCACTCTCTTCTCCATGCATATTCTATTGCGATTAGCCTCCTTCCCGAACTCGCATGGATTGGCCTCCCCATTACACACCGTTACGGCAAACTCAAGCGAGGTGCCGATGTGGTACGGGAGGCTGCAGCCGCAGCTTTGGACTCGGGACTCCCGGAAACTGCCGTGGAGTGGCTCGAGCAAGGACGTTCTATCGTTTGGGGGGAGTTGTTTCAGCTTCGCAGCTCCTACGAAGAGTTGTCGTCTGCTCATCCAGACCATGCCCTTAAGCTTCGGGAACTGTCTGCCGCATTAGAGCAAGCTGGTTCCATTCACGAAAAATACATGTCCGCACTCTTCGAGCAGAATGAGAGTGCAGCGGATCGTATAACAGAGCCGCGGCATCAGGAGATTGACAGACACCGTGGGCTCGCGATTGAACGAGATAAACTGCTCGAGGAGATCCGAGGCTTCCCTGGCTTCGAGCAATTCCTCCTTTGTAAACAGTTCTCTCAGCTCCGAGCTTCAGCACACTCCGGACCGGTGGTCATACTCAACGCTGCAGAAAGCCGCTGCGATGCGTTGATTGTTCTTGCTGACGTGGATCATGTGATTCATGTCCCGCTACCCAATCTCCCTTATAAGCGATCCACGGGTTTTCAAAACATGCTGGAGAGATTGCTTGGTCACGATCGTGGCGTACTCTGTGACGACAGGAAGGGGGATCCTTCAACACGGGGCGTTAGCTGGGAATCTCTTTTATCCGTCTTGTGGCACGACGTCGTCAAACCAGTCCTGAACGCCTTGGCATTCTCAGTACGTTATCCCGCGTTGCTTTAATTCATAGCTGATCCATCCATCTGTCTCTGAACAGACTCCTGGTGACCTATCACGCATTTTTTGGTGTCCGACGGGCCCTTTCACGTTTCTCCCTATCCATGCAGCTGGTCTCTATGGTACCCAACACTCTCAACCTGGGCACAAAGTATTGGATTTCGTTGTCTCATCATATGTCCCTACTCTCAGCGTTCTTGCGGTGTCACCCAATCCCAGCGTGCCACCTAGCGGCGATCTCCGCCTCCTTGTTGTTGGTCAGCCCCCCTCAGATGGCTTACCCAGACTTCAAGGTGTCGACATCGAGTTGGGATACATCAAGGCGTTGATCAGGAACTCAGCTTCAGCATGCACTACCCTCCTGGAATCCTCCGTTGGAACGGTTGAGGAAATACTTCCCCTGATAAAGGAGGCGGACTGGGTCCATTTTGCATGCCACGGGATTCAAGATACTGAGGTTGGAACTGAGAGTGGACTATGTCTCGCCAATGGACGCCGCTTGAAGCTCCGTGACATCATCGCGGTCTCACGTCCCCGTGGTGGCCTTGCCTTTCTTTCCGCATGTCAGACGGCGATGGGCGACGAGGGTCTGTCCGACGAAGCCATCCATATTGCAGCGGGGATGTTGTTTGCAGGTTATGGGGGAGTCATTGGCACGATGTGGTCGATCAGCGATAAGCTTGCACCTGATGTGGCGAGGGACGTATACGCGCAACTCTTTCGGAACGACACAAGGCCGGATTATAGGGATGCTGCGCGAGCGCTGCACGAAGCTATTGGGCGTGTTCAAGAGACAGTACCGTTTCATATTTGGCTTCCGTTCATCCATGTAGGTCTTTGAATATTCGGCGTTCTACCCATGTCACGGTATTGTACGCCGAGCATGCAAGTATACAAGGTTGGCTTGCTCTGTACTCGGCGATACTAATATAGACAAACTTTGGACCTTGGTTCCTGGGCCAGAACTACACTGGCATGTACACACACCTTGAAGATCGCACTGGCACTCGCTCCATTTCACCTATTCGTTCTTGCACAATGACTTTCTTCTTCTTCGGAGCACATGATGGCCTAGGCGCGCTTGCGTGTGCCTTGGAGCCTCCACGTGTTCTCATTGTATATGCACTCATAACAATACTCGCCGGTCGCTGAGTCTCGGGATTACGCTGCTCCTATCGCGTCAGAGGAGGGAAGGCGGATAAGGACGTTAACAGCCGTGTCCGGGAAGGTATACCGACAACGCTGACATGAGTGGCCTCTTGCCTGGCCAGAACGTGCTTCCTGAGGACGATGGACGAGAATTTGTTGTACTAGTACTATGTAGGGGAATGATCTCGGAGTATGAAGTCTGGTTTTGAAGTTGCCAGACTCGCCGTTCAAGTTGTAATCGCACAAAGTCCGGTGGAAACCGGGGACGACTTGGAATTGGCTGTTTCATGCAAACGGGTGTAAATGTCGTCATGAAGGTCTAGATTCTGACTCCAATACTTTCAATCTCCGTCTTACAGTGACCGGCTAACCCTAAAATCGATTTAGGGGCCGTTGATCATGACTACTGTTGACATCTACCTGCCCATTGAATCCACCACCGAATGGATTCGCGCTCTTTCCATCCCGCACGAAGATATCAAAAGATTCACCCTTCGCCCGCTCAAGTGGCTTCGCTTTGCCACATTTGCTGTTTGTGGCGCCAAGGGAGACTTCTCTGCTACTCAAGGAGGCGAGAGAGTCGACCATGAGAATGTCTCGTTCGACAACCTTGCGGATAAATATTACTATATCCCCGACGGTAAGATTGTACTTCCCGCTTCATCAATAGTTTCTGCAATGCGTCGAGATAGACGTGTACCATCTGGTCGACTACAACGTATTCAACGATAGATGCACGTCAAGCGTAGTTACTACAGGCCCTGCCGACTTTTCTCGGGATATTTTGGGACGCGATGGCAGTTGCGTTATCACAAGGGATATCGATTCGTGTGATGCGGTACATATCATACCCAAGAGCAAAGGCAGCAATGTATGTCCATCTGATCTCGGCGGGCCCTGGGCGGTGCTTACCTTTTCCTTAGTACATTTCTTTTGTTGTTCATGACCGCTCCAGTTTATACGAAGAACTGCCATTCTCTCCTGAAGACTATATTGATATGGACTGCATCGAGAATGGAATACTTTTGCGGGGAGGCATACATAAAAAGTTTGGCAAGGCTCAACTTGTATTCCTCAAGGTATGCCCAGATACATGGTATGTCTCCTCCACACTTGTCTCTAATGTGTGCTATTTTCAGACTCCCAACTTCGCGATGGTTCCCGCCGATGTTCCTTGGCTTGAGCCAGGTTCTATTCCAGATAACCGGACGACGTTACAGTATATAGAACAACCTACGGGACGCGCAACTGTTCCACAATATGACGTTCAAGCTGATTGGCGTGATGAAGTCCGCCCCCCGCCCAGCATCCTGCTGGACTTTGTGTACGGGGCTGCCGTCGTCAAGCGCTGGAAGTGCGATGGTCTGCGTGACATGCTAGAGCAACGGTTTAAAGACGACTTCAAAAAAATCCTGGATGAAACACCAAAACGTTCCACCCCCGAAGATGACGAACCTCAGGCTGGAGTCGAGCCAGATGATCCAAACGACTGCCAACAGAGAGGGAGAAAAACATTCTCGTCAGATGCATCCGCAGGTTTGCTGGAAGCCATGGATGATGTCATTATCCTGTCGATGTTGCTGAAGGGCACTACGCCTCGATCGATGGCTGCAGAATGGAAGAGACGGAATGAGAAGGAAGAATTACGTTCTCAAGAACATAGTCGTGAGAAGGTACGACAGTGGCTGAACCCGAACGCGTCTGTGAGTGCCATCATCAAATGCCTGTTTCCTGAGTGAAGGACTAATGATGCTGACGGGGACAGACTTCAAGTTGTCTGTCGCGAAGTGCTCTACCCTGATCGTCCCGAGTCCCATAGCCTTTGGACAATGTGCTTGCAGGCGGACATGGTGGCAGCAAAGCTTTGGGTCATCGATAGTACATGTGGATTATTTCATCTTGAGATGATATTTGCCCTATCGCGGACCTTGGAAAAACTTCTCAATGAACCATTTTCCAATGACTCGAAATTGATTGGTTCAAGCCTGAGGCCCCAAGGTAATATGTGGTATCGTATTACTTGAATTTCTAGCTGATCCGTTCATCTATATCCGAGCAGACTCCTGGGGATCTATCACACATTTTTTGGTGTCCAATAGGCCCTTTCGTGTTCTTCCCATTCATGCAGCTGTACCCAGCACTCGCAAGTTGGGTACAAAGTACCCGATTTTGTCGTGTCATCCTACGTCCCTACTCTCAGCGTTCTTGGGGTGTCACCCAATCTCAACGCAGCACCTAGCGCTGATCTCCGCCCCCTTGCTGTTCGTCAGCCACCCTCAGATGGTCTACCCCCACTTCCAGGTGTTGACGCCGAGTTGGAACTCATCAAGGCGGTAAATAAGAATTCTCCTTCGGCATGCACCCTCGTTGAATCCTCTGTCGGAACGGTAGAAGAAGCACTTTCCCTGATGAAGGAGGCGGACTGGGTGCATTTCGCATGCCACGGAATCCAAGATACCGCAGATAGTGGACTTTGTCTCGCCAATGGACGCCGCTTGAAGTTGCGGAACATTGTCGCGTTGTCTCGTCCTCGTATGCCTTTCTCTCTGCATGTCAGACCGCGATGGGTGAGGAGCGCCTCTCCGACGAGGCGATCCATATCGCAGCAGGGATGTTGTTCGCGGGTTACGGGGGAGTCATTGGCACGATGTGATCGATCAGCGATAGGCTCGCGCCTGATGTGGCAAGGGACGTCTACGAACAACTCCTTCGGAACGGCACGAGGCCGGATTGTCGGGATGCTGCGCGAGCGTTGCACGAGGCTATTGGGCGTGTTCGAGAGAGTGGCACAGTACCGTTTCATACTTGGCTTCCGTTCATCCATGTAGGGCTTTGACTATTCGGGTGTCTGTATATGTCTATTATTACTATTGTGTGCCTTGTCATGAACACGGATAGATTGACTTGCTCGATCACTTTACTGCCCTGGCTCGATGTGTGTCAGATCTAAGTACACCGGCACTGATTTGTTCATCCAATGCGCCAAGGAGGACTCGGAGGTCTGACGAACCTCAGGCTTGGGGTCCACGAAAATGCGTCATACTGGTTCGAACGGGAGTGCTTGTTGGTTTATTCATCACGGGCGGCAGGTCCACATCAAAAACGATCAGTCATTCCTTCGCCACCATTAGTAAGAGAAAGAAAAGAGAAGAAAAACAGAGAGAATCGAGCAGAAATACATCATCAGTATAAATATACAAAGAGCACTACCAAACGTTTCGCAATCCAATTGCACACGACATCTACCTTGCAAACGACATGGTCCGATTCAACGCATAATTCGCCTCAAACGCCTCGTACACCGCCTCCCAATCCCGACACTGGTACATCAACCCGATCCCATCGCTCGCCAGCCTCCCCGACGGGTGCATGTGATTCGTCGGGTTCAAGCGCGTGTTGGCGGCACAGAGCACCATCTGTCGGAGGTAGTTGAAACAGTGGTGGACGTGATACCGCGCTTGGACCGTTCGCGCCTCGTTCTCGCCGGACGACGAGGGCGAGGTTGAGGCGATGGCCCTGCGGATCCGATCGAGACAGTGGAGGGTGCGAAACATGGTTACAGCGTACGGCCGTACGTCCGAGTCTGGACCGAGGAGCACGAGTCCGTGGTTCCCCTCTGGGACGAGTGAAGCCCATTCGAGGTCGGCGAGGGTGCCGTTGATGGGGTAGTGCATCGTTTCTTCGGTGAAGAGACCGACGGTGCGTGGAGGCGCGGGGGTGGTGTCCGCGCGGGTGTCAAGATGGAGAAGTTGAAGCGAGGGGTGGTTTCGGATGCGTACTGTGTGTGTGTGCGGTTGTGGGAGGAGGGGGTGAGATGTGAGATGGGGGACTGCGTCGTCACAACTTGAAGATGGTTTCAGACGTACTTTGACGTGGTGCGGTGATGGACGGGGACCGTGGACCAGGATTGAGAGACAGGCTCGGTCCCCTGAACATGAGGGCGAGGTTGAACACGCCGAGGAGTACGACGCACAACTTGACGAGCGTAAGCGCTGGCGATGAGAGGGGCCACATTGGCAACGACTCGGTATCTGTTTTAGTGACGGTGTCTTGTGCTCGTAAGACGGCCACTTGCAACGAGGCTCGTATGATCACTGAAAGTTGGGAACGGCCGTCCTCTGGGTCAGGTTTGGTTTAGACCTTTCAAGTTGCTGTGCACAAGAATAAAGGAGAGTTGTTGGTTGGTGGCACGGGCGGGACCCGGCCTTGCGGACAGTGCGAGGACCGCATGGCCATAGTAGTAACTAACAGTACAGGAAATGCTAGGTGAGACGGAAAAGGAAAGACGACTTGGCCTCCACAACAATCGGCTGATGCCGGCGAAGGATTAAACAATTCAAAAAGAAAAAGTATGTCCACCATGATCGAGATTCGTTCAATGTGCCTGCCAAGTTCCCATTCGACCCTTGGCCCTTGGGCCACAAGGTCAAGCTTTCATGTGCCTAAAGCTCTATGTCCTGATTATTGAAGCTTATTCCAGCTTATCTCGTCGCAAAGGCGCTTCAAGCCCGCAGGGCAACATTCGACGACGGGTGACAGCGGGGGTTGGTAATGAATCTAGGGCTATGTCGCTAGCACAGAGGCTTGAGCCGTCTGACCGGCCTGGTTTATCGTTGCGACTGCGGTTCGCGCTGTGCGTTCGCACGACAACAAGAGCGGTCGCGTTCGTCTCACCAGTACCCGACTCGCGGCCGAGTCTTCCATGTCATTGGAGGCGAGTTCAACGAGGATCAGAATCCTTCGGACCTTCCTTTCGCGTTGAAATGGTTAGCCTCGCGCACAGGTCAGAACTTGAACATTGCACTGTTTTTCTGCACACGTACTAAGTGTCGAGTTCCCTCGATACCACGAGAGTCAAGGCGAAACCCGGGAAATGGCCAGCTATCATCATGCCTTGATTTTTCAACGTCAACAGTCTACAGGCTAGCGTCCGTGACCTAAGGCGTAGCTTTCGCCAGCGCGGTGAGATACGTGACAAGGAAGGCGTTAAGGTCTTCCACTAGTAGTTCAAACAGAAGTAACTTGACAAACTGCTGGTCGGAGGTGTAAACCTCCATATCACGACGATCCGTTCCACGCTGTCGTACCAAGCTGCCTGGATGAGCTGCCTCATCACCGCTCACACTTTGGATATAGTTTTTGTTTTCTGCATAAGAGTCTATCGAAATGTAGATCTCCCATAGTGCTCCGACGACGGAATGATCGTCGAACTAGGTGTGGACAAGACGCATACATTCACGGATGCTGAAGGGCGACAAGATACTTTCTGATCGCTGAGTATTTATCAACACTTGCATGAGTTTGGTAGGATCGGAAAGTGAGCACATTTCTCCACCAGCTGGGTTCATAGCGTCCTTGAAACCTTCGTCCTAAAGTATCGCAGATGAGACAACTGTTAAAACGTGTACAATCACCCAAGATCCAGTGAAAGCACGACATCATTTTGTATGTTTACCTGTCACAAAGAACGGGGTTTGAATCACAAAAGACATTCTGGTGTACCAACTCAGCGTGCGTAGATGGTCCGTCCGCGGCTATATTCGCGGCCACGTTCGCAACCAACAGCGAGTAGCCAGTGTTCGAGGACATGGGATATGATGTGTATGGAGTCGATACTTATACAAGATGCCATCAAGGGCTTCTTGGTGAGAAGGAAATCCGATACTGTTGTACCCTTGGGGTCGCCCTCCGAACAGTGACGGCTAATGTCCCCGTACGTTTCCTGAAGCAGGTCGCTGCCGATACCCCGCATATGGCCCATCAGGGCAAGCAACGTGATCGCCGCGTTGTACCTCGGGACACACTGACGAAATGGGATGGTCCCTGTGAAAGAAGCTCAGCGGGTTTCTTTCAAAGAGCAACAACGATTTCCTTACAATTCCACGATCACGAAGAATGGGCCTAGAACACAGTGAACAGGTTTGAGATGGATGCGAGCCTATGGACGGAGTGCCTATTGACTGTGGCACCCTCCCCGGCACCCGATTTGTCGCCCCTGATGCGCTCCCAAAACCAAAAACCTTCGAGAAGTGAGCCTTCGGGCCCAATGACCAAAGTGGTGGCTATGATGGCCGAGGCGAGTCGGGAAGCCGGAAGGTATCACTAAGCGAATCGCGACCCGTAGACCTGGAAGAGCACCTTGCCCGCTCTCATGCCGGTTCACCATGCAGAATATGATGAGGGCGCCCCGTGTATCGTACGAACCATCGTTATCCACCTCTGCTTGCGTCACCCGCATTGTGAGTTCCTGGATTTCGCTCCTCGCGAAGTTCGCAGACCACTCGTCGAGCTTCTTCACAATGGGTGCAAGGTCCTCAATGAGGATTTGTTCCTCGCCATCGAGGAGAAGTGGTTTGATAAGTTCAGGAGGGGCGTTGAGTCCTTTCAAGCTCTTCTTGTATTCCCTGGGGTCCTATTCAACGCGACATTAAAACATTGCGTTCGAACTTTTCTGATACTCCTTGATGTAGAACGCGTGCATGTCGTAGCCGAGTGAGAAGTAGGGAACGACGAACGATCTTCTGGTATATACAACCCAGGTTGTCCAAGAACTATATCCCCTTGGTACCGCTTGTAGCTGTCGTCGCATGTGGATTGGTCGATTTCCGCGATAGCTTTGGTGATCTTGGAGCGGTAGTGTTTGATGACGCGGACGTTGGCTAGCATGTATAGAGGCACCTTGGCTGCCTCTCTAACCAGGCAAATGGAAATCGCCTAGGAAACCCATGCTTGAGAGTAGTCGCACCGAAAATGCTGTTTACACGCACTTTCTGTACTCTCTTCCTTGGAACTCTGCGGTCGAGTGGATGCGCTCGGTGGAAGTCGCTGAGCTGGATGCTGTCAAGGATGCCCGATACAAGGGGTCTCTATGGGAGTGGAATTTGCTTGCGCAGGCGTGGAGGGAGTGCTTGATAGCTTGTTAGATCACGACCATTGCCCATTAGTGCAAACTACGCTCGGCCTAACCGTGCCGAGACAAGACTCGAGATGATCAATCTGAGTCAACCATTTCCAATCTGTAGCTACGTATATAGGCTCGACCTGTACCAGGGGACCTATAATCTAAGTCGTCGTCCCCGGCCCTCACAAGGGCTCTATCTCGTCTGCTCCAAGTCGTCCCGCGCTATCCTCGTCCGCTAAAAGTTTAATAGGGTAAACAAACTCAAATAAATTTGTTGATCTCAACCTTCTCCCATCATGCATCAAGCTCGACTCTCGTGGCATTTCATTGGAAGGAGCAAGTTCGTCGTGACCCCCATCTTACCCCGTCCTCCCCCACATTCTTACTCAGGCATGTTACATGATTTATGTCTGTATCTCTGCGAGTAGACTATGATAAAGTATCTGGGGTTCGTTTGAGGTAGGATCCAATGATTTCGCCGATGTACTTTGCGAGGTCGTGAGCAAGCGGTCCGTAGTCGACGTGTCTGTGGCTGCCCTGCGTACTTATCTGGAGCATCCCAGCGAGTGCGTTGTCGTGCTCGATATCGAGCAGCTTGTATGCGTTCACGACCTGTGTTCTGCAGTCGTCAACGCGGTGTATGGGGTTGTCGAATTGGGTGAAGAGTCCTTCAAGGTCGTGGATGAACGTGCGCGTCATAGGTTACGGTTTTGACCTGGTGTACGATAGCCGGAAATCTCGAGGGTGGGTCGTTCGTCGTCACATCTTTCTGTAGAAAACGCACCAAGAGCAGATTGCCAGCCCTAACGAAGGAAAGACGAGGGGAGCGGTCTAAGTCGCAGTCGATGAGAGGATAATAAAATCAATAGCCTGTCTTTTAAGACAAGCGGAGCAACTCTGCAGGGCTCATAACCCTTGGGAACGTCATTCAATCGAAACGAGTCTTCTTTTGCTGGTTCCTTCACCCGAGTCCAGTCTTCGCCACCGTGCTGTTCAATTTTCTGCGGAAATCCACTCGTACCATGCCCATTTGCTGAATACGTTTGATTTCAAGAGACAACTGATATGGACTAATCTAGGCTCGTAGGAAATGACAACGATTCTTCTACAAGTACTTCCTACAAGAACTTGAACGAAATGTATAGAGAACTCGGGAACAGTCATGTCAACTGAACGCAAAGGTTAGACAACCAAGATACTTGATTCTATCCGAAGGAGACTCACAATTTGATGAATGGTGGTATGAATATGACTAGGTGGTTGTTCAAAACCACCTGGACAATTAAACACCACCCAAGTCACTGATCAGAGGTTAAGTCACCCAGAAGGGCGTTGAGGTCCCCGGACACTATTTATACCATCGTTACTTTCACAGCAAGTCAACTGGTAATATCAAAACTCGTACCTGTTGTGACGATGCCGACGTTGGTAACGACTTGTTCGGGAGTGAGAGCCGGCATGGCAGCTGCTGCAACAAAACCCAGGTACAATGCAATATAGACGAACGTGGATGAGATACGCATGATGATGATGACTGGGTGCAAAGCGAATATTTCAGTGCTGAGAGGCTCAGAGGGAGCTGGGAGTTGATTGCTGAGCCAGGATATTCAGGGTTGACCGTTTATAAATTCTCGGGAAGCGAGCAGAATCTACCGGCAAAGCTGACTTTTTTTTTTGTAATTTTGACGGCATGCGTTACTCACGCTGAGTACGTACTTATATGAGCCTGTCCCAAAAATAAGTAATGCTCGAAGCCTGAACATCGGAAGAAGTGAAGAGACAATCGGAGGATATTCGGTTCGTCTCCGCTCAAGTACTTATGATGATCTGAGCTCGCCCCTTGAGAATCTGGAATCTTGCCATGAGTCAAGGTCGCTCACTCTAACAGGCACAGAACTTGGCTCTGCAGGTAGATCACTGTGTTATGCGCATTCGACGAACGAGGTTGGGGAAAGAGAGTACATTCAATGGGAATGCCAGTGGTCGCTATAACGTGAGTGGATTGAGAGAATGCCCAGCTTACTATAAGAGGTAGTGAGAGAACGACAGCAACAAAACAGAGAGGCGGAGGTGAGAAGTAGCTTGTCGGCTGCCTGCAAAACCTTATACCCGTAGATACAGTGTATCGATGGGACCGTCCCAGTAGCACGCAGTGCTCACATCATCGAAGATATCCAACAGTGTGGCGGCCTTGCGCAAATTTGAGCATAGAGATAGTTCATAAAACATTTTGAAGCAATAGTCGTGTCGTGCGGGATACAGGCCGCATGATGAAGGTGGTCATGAGTACTGGTCACGTGCGCAACGAGGCCAGGCTGAGGACAATACCAGTGACACCGTAGTACCAGGTCTTCGCAAAAGCTTGATTCTGCGCAATGGGTAGACCGTCTTGTCCGCACAACTATTTTACGCACTGAGCTTTACTGACATTGGTGGGGTGCCAAGAATCCGCCCATATTAGACCCGCCTACACCGGTTATCAGGAACCGTGTCACTAAATCGCAATATGCCACTACAGCATTGCTCCACGTGATGCCAACAAAGGCTTGTTGGTGAGAAGGGAATTCGAGACCATTGTTCCCTGGAGGTAAGTCTCCAGATCCTATTTGTTGTACCGCATCGGGACACATGAAATGGGATCGTCCCTGTGAAGAGGGGTCAGAAGTGTTTTTCGACACATAAGACTGATTTCATTACGATGAGAGCACTGCACGATCACGACGGACTGCCTCGATATCCGACTAGTTGATTCGACAGCTTCGGACCCAGCGACGGTCACGTCGACACTGTTGATCCCTCTTTGGGGGAAATAGCGTTTCGGACAGAATTTAGTTGCCAAGTACTTTTCTCAACGGTACCTCCGCTCCAGAAGGAGCGTACGTTTCCAGTTACGACGGAAGTAGCGCATGTCATACGTGGAACGCAGACTGTGATGGCGATAATGATGAGTGAGTCCGAAGGCAAGACAGTATCGTTGAGAGAATCGCAACCTAACAGAGTTCAGGAGCCCCTCGTCCAGCCTGAGCTTCTCCCTCTGCTTCTTAGAGTCCGTATCACCACTTTGGTCCATTGATCCAGTACGTCCTGCATGACGCGACTGGTATCTGCGACGACACGAGTGGCTATAACGCCCTGTTCCGCTCTCCGAATAGGCGATGCAACAGAGGTGGTTAGCGATGAATCGCACAGCACCCAAGGTGCCGTTATCCTATCCCAGATGGTGAACCGCCTGCGTTGTAAACACCTGTGCTTCGGTCTTTATGGGGCGGCAAACCACTCGACGAGCATCTTCAGAATGAGCTTGAGGTTCTGTTCCTTGCGATTGAGGGCTTTCATCCTCTTCTTGTATTCTTTGAGCTACGCATGGTGGTGCAGGAGAATGATCACCTCGCCTCGGGTTCCAATCCGATGAGAGGTTGGAGTGTTTGCGTTCAGGTAACACTCCTCGATGTAGAACGCGTAGATGACACAGGTAAGTGGGAAGCAGGGGACGACGTCGCTCTCGGTGTGAATGGGTAAATCCAGTCAAGCTGTCCAAGAACAAGGATGCGCCTGGGTCCTGTTGGTGCCGCTCGTCGCGGCCACCAGATGGGGATTGGATGGTTTCGGTGGTCCTGGAGCGATAGTCTTTGATGACGCGGGCGTTGGCTAGCATGTATAGAGGCACTTTGGTTGCCTCTCTGACCAAGCGAATGGAAATCCCCTAGGAAACCCATGCTTGTGAGTAGTCGCACCGAAAATGTCCACACGCACTTTTTGTTCTTTCTTTCTTGGAACTCTGTGATCGAGTGGATGCACTCGGTGGAAGTCGAGGTGCTAGATGAGGGATGCTGTCAAGGATGCCCGATGCAAGGGGTCTTGATGGGAGTGGAATTTGCTTGCGGACTTGCCACTGATTGAGTTCTGCAACTGCCGAGCATGTTGGGATTGGGATAAACAAACTCAAATAACATGGACCTGATCGTTCCCCAAGGGAGGTCTCACCAATCTATGGCTCAGCATATTTTGTTGATCTCAACCTTCTCCCATCAAGCCTGACTCTCGTGGCATTTCATTGGAAGGAGGAAGTTAGCCAAGGCCTCCATCTCACCCGTCCTCCCTTACTCAGGCATATTATATGATTTATATCTGTATTTCTGCGAGTAGACTGTGATAAAGTATCTGAGGTTTGTTTCAGGCAAGAGCCAATGATTTCTCCGATCATGATGTACCTTGCGAGGTCGTTGGACCGGGCCCGACTGCCCCTGCCCTCCATCGAGAGCTCCCGCCGCGCGGACGTGGATGGACACAACCAAGGATTGGTGCTGACTAACTACGTGTACGCAGATGAAAGTCACTACCTACGAGGACTCCAGCCCAGCCCTTGCCAGACCTCCCCGGTACATTATGAGCAAGCGATCCGTAGTCGACGTGTCTGTGTCTGCCCTACGTATAGCCTATCATGTAAGTCGAGCAGGCAAACATCGCTGGACTCATTACCCCGAGGTCACTCGATCGGAACCAGCTATTTCTTTTTTAGTTCTGAACTTAGTCCACGGACACGTATACCCCGCGAGGTCATTGTACTTGGCAGATATATTGAGGTGAAAAAGTGGACCACGGGTATCGACTCTATGCGACCTCGGTCCTTCGGGGTCCAGGATGCATCAGCGTACGGTTCGGCAATCAAGTGGTTTTACTCGTGATCACCAAATCGCAAGATCCCTACTTCCGCAACTCTGCGTTAACAGCAGGAAGAAAGAGAACTCGTTCACCGTGATTACCCATCTCAGAGACGATCACGTTGGTCGAAACACCGTCGATGTATCCATACCCGTCCAGCATGACCCACGAGTAGAAACAACCCTCGTTCGACGTGGGAACGATGACTCTGCAAAAACAAAATGATCAATACTTATGTTAGCCATCGAAGCGGTTAAAAAAACTTGCCGGTATTGATTGTCGTCCGTCGTCCAGAGTGGCAGACGCGTCAACGCCCCGGGATCGTTATCTTGCATGACTAGCAGTACATCCGTACCATTGATAGTGTATTCGTTTACATACATCGACCCGCGGTCGATCTCCACCGTGAGTGACGCTAATCCATCTGTCGAACGCCATGTGCCGACCAGGTTCTCGCGCGTCACGTGTTCCAACAGTTGGTCGAATGCCCCTTGTACGTGGCTCGTGATAAGCTTTGTGAGCCCAATCGTCTCCGATGTCGGTCCCGACTGAAGCACGATGATGCCGTACGAGTTGACAGGGTTGAGCGTGAACGCTGTATGATGACCTGAAAGTTCACCTACTGGGGCAGTGTCAAGCAAAGGTCTACGCATGTTCGTCATGACGAGTTTTGCTTACACTTTTGATACAGTTTTTGTTTTCTGCCATAAGAGTCTGTCGAAGCGTAGATCTCCCATAATGCTCCGACTTCGGAATAATCGTCGAACCAAGTGTGGATAGGACGCATCCATTCACGGATCGTGAACGGCGACAGTATACTGTCTGGTCGTTGAGGATTTATCAACAGCTGCAAGAGCTTGATGAGATCGGATAGTGAGCTCATTTGTCCTCCAGCTGGGTTCATTGCGTCCTTGAAATCTTGGTCCTAAGTATGACTCAGTATCGCATATGAGACAGGTGTCAACACGTACGATCTCCCCAGGGTTCAGTGAAGGCACGACGACATTGTGTATGTTTTCATCTGTCACCAAAAAAGAAGTTCCATTGAATCCCAATGGTCGAAAGATATCTTGCTGTACCAATTCAGCGTGCGTTGACGCCGCAGACAAACCGTTCGCGGCTACATTCGCGGCCACGTTCGCTATTCCCAACAGTGAGTAGCCAGTATTCGAGTACACGGGATAGGTATATGGTGCCATTACAGGATGGCTCCTCGCGACGCCGTCGAATACTTGTTGGTGAGAAGGAAATTCGAGACCATTGTACCCTGGGGGACCCCTTCCAAACAGTGACTTTGGCCAGTGTCCCCGTGCGTTCCCTGGAGGCAAGTCTGTGCCGATACCCGACATGTGGCTCATCAGGGCACGAAACGTGATCGGTGCGTAATATTTGTTGTACCGAAATTCGGGACACACAGACGAAATGGGATCATCCCTGCGAAGAAGGGTAAAGAGGTTTCTTTCATAATGCAAGATTTCCTTACAAATCGAGTACTCCATGATCACGAAGAATGAGAGTTTCCAGCGCAGTGAATAGTTTTGAGATGGACGCGAGCCTATAGATGGAGTGCCTATTGACTGTGGCATAGTGCCCGACATCCGATTCATTGGCTCGACGCGTTCCCCAAAAACCTTCATAGAGCGAACCCTCGGAGCCGACGACGGCCACACTAAGACTGTCGATTCCACCTCGATCAAAGTAGCGCTGTAGGACGGAATTTAGCTGGCGGAATGCTTCCTGCAACGGTGCCTCTGCTCCAGAAGGAGCGTTCGTTGCCAGAAACGACGGAAGCGGTGAATGGCACTCGTGGAAAGCAGATGGTGGTAGTGATGATAATGAGTGAGTCAGGAAGTCGGACGGCATCCCTGAGCGAATCGCAAGCTGTAGGAGGCATGCGAGGGTAACTGCGTTCAGGAGGAGACTCCATCGCACCCAACTCGGAACGGACTGTAACGGTTGCACATTTTTGTTCAAAGGAACTTCCTTTGGCATCGACACCATCGCAAGTGGGAGAGAGTTCGCCTTTTTAGAGAGGTTATGCGTTCGCCATTTATAACAAGGAATTCAACTTGCCGAGGGGTCGTCTAGAAGTTTGGTCGCCGGATTCTCGAATTGTTGGTCGATTCACAGATGCGGCTGGACGTATTTTCGCGGCTGAGTTACGGTACCTTGCGGACACGTACTTATGCACTTACGACTTGAAGTTAGTTGGTAGAACATAGTCGGCAGCCTGTTGTCCGACGTGGACAGGATGATGACAACGAGGCCGTCGCTTGCCAACGATCTTGATGGTGGCGGCGCTTCCCGAATCCCATCTTGAACTTGAACTCGCAATTGGTTGTTATTTTCGGTCTGGCTTCGCTTTACTAAATATTTCCCTTCAATTTCCGTGAACTTGAAAAAGTGGCGCCATATGATATCCTGAAGAAAGCTTCATGAGAACGGAAAATGGCACCGTCCATCATGTCACGGTATACCTCCCCTCTATCCGACTGCCAGGCAGCAAGTTGATGAATTTTGAACAGACTCCGTCGCAAGCAGGAATAAGTTCGATCACCCAATTCTCTGGGGTTATAGCTGCTAGGTGCCTCCAACGAGGGTGCGCATCGATGCGGGCTGTCTGCGAGGGTTGCTGGCGTCCTCAATACAACGAAGGTTCAACAGGGATTCAGGTGTGGCTCTCTTAGTCGAAGTTCGCAGGTGTGCAATCGTAGCTCGTTTAACATGCCAATCCAGTCCTTTTCAATTACATACATCGAAACACTTTGAAAAGCCGTACTCAGGGCTACGTTCTAGGCTTCCTACACTGTTCCGCATTCCTTGATGCCTCGTCATACACCTGAACCCAATCCCTACACAGGTGTGGCTGCGTCAGATCGACAGCTAGACTGGCATCTATAACAGGCTCCAGGGTTACGTCTGCCCGACAAAGTGCCATCATTCGCAAGTAATTCAGGCAATGCTGCACATGTTCTGCCTGCGCCTCGTATGTCCGATTGGCGCTATCCTGCAGGGCGAGTCGAAGACGTCTAAGACAATGTAGTTCATGGTACATTGTCAGGGCAAAGGGACGGCGTTCTGGACCAAGACACACCCAACCCTCCCCTATCGTCGGAAGCTGCGTTTCCCATTGCCGAGTTGCATCATCCCCGTTGATTGGGTAGTGCACGGTATCCTCTGGAAACATGATGGCATCCCGAACCTCCATTGGGTAGTATGCAGGGTGGTCGTCACCCACCCAGGCTGTGTACGACCGACGTGGTGAGTTTACTATCTGAGCTGCGAGGGTGTAAACTGACTGTAATGCGTGTCAGGCGTGCGGTCTTCCTTAGCGTTCAATATACTTCCGGGAGGTTTTCTCACGATACTTGTACTCCATACGGCAAGCAGAATCGCGATAGTTGACCAGAGAGCGAGCTCCCAGGACACGGGTGCCGCTTTTCTTGGTGTCTCCATGTACAAGTTAAGCAGAGTCAGCGAAGTGTAGCCGCTCTGACGTGCGTGGGACACACCTTTATCTTGATTTGGGTATGGCGGTATCTGACTCGTGCTTTAGATGACCGAAGGGCAGTGATCTAAAACCTCAGATCTGTGCGCCTGCCCGTCACTTCACACACAGCACAAGCACTGTGACACTTGACGATGAATTTAGCTGTGACCCTTTTTGGCCAGCAAAAGATATATGGTTGCACTTACTTCTCCTAACTCTTCTCCCCGTGAAGTCGTCCCGATTCTAGTAGTTGGCAAGTCGCAAGAGAATCCCGATGCCCTTTTCATTCACATTTCCGCTTGTTACCCCCCGAAAGTCCGGGACACATTCTTACCACCCTGTTCCTGCTCCAGACGAGGAGACATTGCTAGCCTCGCCAGAGAGCAAGGAAACAACTCGTATCCTAACATCCAAGCGCAGCTTCTTCCTTGACCCCTCATTTTGGCTGAGCGCATTCGCCGCCCTATCCATCGCAGTGACCATTCGGAACCTCCTCGTCATCCAACTTTACTCCCAAGAACCATATGTCAGTTATGTGGAGGCTTCTATTGGTAGCCCTTACAATGGATTAGAAAAGCTCGTACGGAACGAGTCTTCGCCATCATGGCCGCTTTCGTCCACCCATTACCCCGATTTCATCGCAGCGACGGAGGGCCCGTACATTCATCACGCACTCAGCAATGGTTCAATCGTGCGGTTGGACTCGGAGGTATGCACATCCATCGTGCCAAAGAACCGGTCTATTCACCAATTCCCGCCCATATTTTACAGCGCACCATCATCGTACAGCATCGCGTTCGCGATTACGGCCTCGAGCACTGTGCCGTCAAACTGGAGTTTTCCCATTCGACTAGAAACGGGTCCGGGCACACCGTACGGGGATATGGGCATATTGGAGACAGCCCATACCTCACTTTGTGGCGTTTAGAAGACAGAAGCAAGGCAGTGCTTGCCCCATCCATACTTCCAGCCTCATTGCCCTCGCGGAGAGAATTTCTTGGTGACATCGCCCTTGATGGAATGCGTTCCGTGCGGTCACCTTCCTTTGGGTGCAATGCGGGTTCCATTCAGACCCTGGAGATCGCCGTGGCCTGCGCATCCGATCCTTGCATCATGGAGTTCCGACTGACGCAGTCACCGCGACAAGGTACTCCCTCGTGTTGATGAACGTAAACCGGTCTCTAACAATGTTACCGCAGGATTCTGGGTGGTACAAAGCGAGCAGAAATCTGCGCCCATATAAATGTGAAAGCCCGGATCATGTGCACAGCGTTATACATGCATCGTACTCACTAGTCACTTGCCGTCGCTAGTCGTTCTCCGGGTACCTGAATAAATACCGACATTATCCCAATCTCCGTCGTTTGACGTCCATTCCTGAGTGACCCATCGAGAGGCGACATGTCATCTTCAAACATTGAAGCCGCTTTCAAGTCGATCAATCTTATTTCAAATTGAATGCAGTGCACAGCCAAGCATGGCATGCGGACACAACAGGAACACTTCCAGAACGATTGCTCTTCATGGTTCTCTCGGCCCTGGGTTGTGGGACCCTCAATACGATCAGCGCTACTGCTCTCATGGTAATCTCTCTACGACGGTTCATCATTATAATGAGTGGAATGTCTGAGCGTCTCACGATTGCCTTTGGTGCGTGATTGACACATGCCAGTGAACTTAGAGTCTCATTTCTGTAATCGCTGGAGTCATAGAGCAATCCAAAAAGGCTGTGACTCAGCTGCTGCTGACTTATTGGGTGCTACCACGTTGGAAAAAAGGTTTTGTCTCGATTTCAACATTGTCGTTGTCTAACGTAAAGGAGACAGCCAGACATGATGTGAGCGCTGCGCTCAGGCTGACCCACCTGGGAATGCTGTGTGCCCGACGCGCTGCGTCCATAACGGTCACCGTCGTCTGGATTAGTGCAGAATTAGCACCACCCACTATCGACCTGTGCGCGGATCCATGCGTTTCAAACGCGAGGCAGCGAGAAGAACTTTATTTATTAGTCTGCGGTTTGCGACAGCCTCATTTATTTTTCTTCCTGCATCGAATCTTGCAGTCATGCAATTCTCATTGGGTTCTCCCTTGCCAAAGTTTCTCTTCGTCGTGTCAGTCGTCCTCCTGGCGTGGACGTCTGTGGCACGAGGCGCCGGTGAGTCACATGGCTACTCATGCTTGTATCGTTGAATGCTCACGGTAAAATGCAGCCATCGGTGCCGGAAGAACTCGTGTTTATATAGTTGACGTTGGTACGTCGGTCGCCGTCTAATGCAACACGTGCGCCCTGATGACGACGAGTTGCAGCGACAGACAATCTCTCAAGGCGCGTTGATACGCCAGTGGACGCGTGGTATACTAGTGTTCGTGAGTGGCTTCACTCGCCCCGGAAAAGGACTCGTACCCAAATGAGAGTTGCAGAACGCAATGGTGATCTCTCTAGGCGAGCGAACGTGCCGGCTGATGACACGGCAGCGTATACGGTAAACGAACTCTCTGCGCGTAAGTGGTATCAGTTCCTACGGCATGGAACTCACGATGATTGGGTGACAACAGCAACGGAACGCGATCCTTCAATGCGGCGGGGGACCGATGCCACCGACGCCTGGTACGCCCTTGCTGACATTGAGACAGTGAGTGGTGCTTCCCAAGAGGTAAACTCACGGAGATCGAAAACGAAGGGAGACGGTGCTGCTCCGGGAGTGGATTTACCAGCGGACGATCGTGAATTATGGTATGCCCTCAGCGAGTAGAGTGAGTCATAACTGCCTGGGGCTATTCAACCTTCCTTTCGCTCTTACATTATACACGGACCATATTATATTAATATTTTCTACGATTTACGCCTGCTTGGTCTTCTTCTCCCCATCCGCTTTTGACGTTTTCATGGACCAACTTGAAGTAGAAGTTCCATCGCCCGCCAAAAGTTCTTACAATATCCGAACCCTAACTACTCCGCGAGTGCAGTTTAGACTACAGCATAGAACAAGTATCTTAAACACCAATCGAACGTTAATATATATCTAGCCAAGATACGAACAACGGTCATAATTTCCACCCTGGTTGGCACCCCACCAGGAAGAGATGAGAAGTACCTGCGGCACCTTGGACGGCAAAGGATAGGATGAACACCATGACTTGAGTACCGCCGTCGAGAGCTGCCAGATAGCGAATTGGTGGCTATATACACCTAAAGACTTAAAAACAACACACCTGCACCGACGAGATAGTTGTATTTTTGAAACCAGCGAGGGTAGCGCGTTCTGATCCACAACTGGGAGATGAACCCAATCATGAAGAAAGATGCGACTGAGGAGTTGATGCCCACACAGAGCCAGCCGATCGCTGCGCTAAATCAACGAACATAATAAGAGGCCCGGTCTGCCACACGGAAAATAAGTGTATGCATACCAGGCGATTGGTGTGTATAAGTGGTTAGCACAGAGCTCGGGCCAATAGCGGTGAATCAGCCAGAATGGCACGGGCACAACAAGCCCGACGAGATATGACCACGGGACCCACTGGTACCTCATACCGGCGGAGAACAACTCGTGACTAAGGCCACCCCATGCGATCGCCTGCGAGTTGTATTGCTGAGGTTGCTGCCCGGACCAGATATTCGTTCCTTGAACAGAAAGCAGAATGTCCCGATGACCATCGATGATAGAGTTCATCATGACTAGAAATAAATGTTACAATCTGTGAGCAAAGGGGCCACATCATCGTACAGTAGTTCAAGACGGCGCCAAGGAGAGTACCGATGATCTGGGCAGTGAAAGCAGCACGAGGAGGGAGCTTGGCATCTGTCACGATACATCAATCGTTGCTGATACATGTCCTGGAAGACCTACACTGGCCGATCTTTAGGTCACGGAGCAACAGAATAGCCTGTGAAACTGTGTCTGGAAAAAGCGTCACTTATCCCACGTCTCGCAGGTACATGGAAGTGAACTTACTTACTGTAACTATACAGCACAAAGTACATGTTGGCCATCGGTTTGCCAGGATGCAAGTATCCTGCGATCATCTGTACGAACGTTTCTGTTTACAACCTTAGCTGACTGGGGTGAGGTTGATAGAAACTGGAGACTTACGAATCGAGATGCTGATACCTGTAATGGCAGACAATGCACCCAGGAAAAGGATGGATATGATCGCCAGGAAGACAGATATGACGAAACCCCACCATGGCAAGGTAGAGTCACTCTTGTAGATGACCACCAGAGCCACCACAAGCGATACCACGAAAGTAGCGTAGTACCAGCTGTTCGGAGCATCAGGATACTGGAACGAGGGATTGTTCGACGGTTCACCTTGAGCATTTGAGCATAGTGAGGATCGATATCTTCATTCCCCTGGGGTTGTTCCCGGATACCATCGTCATTCCAGAACTTCCAGTGGACGTTGTTCCACCTGAATTCTCGCCACTTCGTGCGAAGGTTGGAGGGAGACATCCAACTCCAGGCTGCGCGCAGGTCATCGCAGTTCCAAAGCAGTAAGTGAGTAAAAGTAGCTGCCAGTCCCAAGTTTGTGGCAATGAGATACACGACCCAACTTCCGGCATAATATGGCAATCCCTGCTGCGCGAGGAGAATGGGATCGACTTTATAACTAGAATTCAAGATCAACAACTGGTCGTACACGGTGCCGTTTTGATAAAATAAGAGTTGAGAGAACTACAAATTGAAATCAGTGCAGTGTCTAGCAAAAAGCGTACCTGCACGTACGAAGGGAAAGTTCTTGGATTCCCAAATGTTGTTGTAATAGACGGAGACGCACACGACCCTAAGAAGAGCACATTGGAGAGGGTTGATAGAATATTTGTTGCACACGCACATGCATAGTATGTTCTTGATGAACATCGAAAGCTGTTCTTGTGAAAACATCGTTGGTTACGAAATCTGTCTTTCACCTACCTGGGACTTCATAGGAATTGCCATAGGGTTGGAGTAAGCGGAGATGTACTACAAAATGGATTATCAATTACTATGCCCCGGCGTCAGTCTTATGATAAACCCAACCTGCCAGTCGAAACAAATAGAGAGAAGACCGAGCCCTTCATTACCGTTACTTCCGCCAAACACTCGGGAGACGGTCGCGTTGTTTGGTGCAGCAAGGCAAAAGACCGATACGCCAGTGAGAAGAGGGAATATCCATTCGGGGAAGAGTTCCCAAATAAATATGCTGGAAATTCGGAGTTAGGCTCTCGATGAGAGTGCTGTGACAAAGTGCTACCCACGCTCCGAAGACAAGGTAGAAGACCTTGAGCCTACGACGAGCAGTCTGACCATTACGGAAGAATGCGTCAAACATGGAAATGAGCGGAAGTATGCCAGGATAAAGCATCTTTGAGGGATATAGTAGAGTTGCCACACGGGATCAGAGAAGATGTACCCAACTAGCACAAACTCACGTCTGAGTACGCCACCAATGCCGTAGCCAAGGAGCTGACTAGAAAACAGCAAGAAGATGGAAGCTGCCGCGTTGGGGGTGATGTTGTAGTACAGGCGCTGGACTGCAAGGACTTCCGTCGCAAGCGCTGAATTTGACGCCGCACTAGCCATGATAATGATGAAAGCATTCTCTTTTTTATTAAAAGGATGCTAGAGAGAATGTGAGATAGGCGGGATGTGGGAGAGATCGAAACTCACGGGATTCAAGTAATGGAATGGACCATGGCGAGGTATGAACATCTCCATCGCAAATCCGAGAATGTAGGAAACGATGGCGAGGAACATCAAAGACACCCACACAGTTTGCTGGCGATGACCAGATGGGAGAATGAGATCTTACTAAGATTGTGATGGAGCTTACCGGTTTGAAATAATAGATCTCAGCTGTTTCGTATAATGGGTAGAAGAAACGACTACATGGGAGATGAACGTACCCAAGGAACCACCGAATGCAGAGAGACCAAGACCGAGGAAGAAGGCGCGGAAGGTCCACGGGTTGAGAGAGGGATCATCATCGACAGAGATGACGTGCGTTATGAGTCCACGTTCGCTGTTGAGGACAACACCTGTAGTATCATCGGTGAGTTGGTTTGATATGGCCTTGACGTCTGCCTTTGTAAAGTAGGGTTTTTCATGCTTTTCCAAGGCCTCTTCGTCACGGATGATTGGCACGCTGTTGATCGAAATAGGGTAGCTGTCGTGATGGATATCGGATCCTTGACTGTACATGTGTGGAGACATTGGGTATACGTTACGATGACGTGGCCATTGGGAGGAGATGGCTTAAGTATTGTTGCGCCTGCACGAGACGTCCCGAGGAATGAGGAAAAGATGCTACAATCGCATGTGACCACTGCGAGTAACGGCGTTTATGTGCACGAAACTGACTGATCTTGTACAATCGTGATCAGCCGGCCCACCAATTAGGAAATGACAAGAGAAAGGGTATGACGCCAGGCGTTGCTATGTTTCAAGTTCGCCTGCTTACTCTCGAACCAGAGAATCAGATATTCGGGCCTCACTTTCGAAAACCTCCAGAGACCAACACCTTCAGCACCACGCCCGATGTCCTAAACGTCTGGCCACGAGACTATCTCTCGCGAGTAACGTCGACATTTGGTTCATTTGATTCGGAAGCAAATAGCTCAAATTCGTAACTTTGATCGACATTTACCCTGCTGAGAGTTCCATACTGCCTAGGGAAACCTCGTGAGCGTGCAGCGTTGTTCTAGTCTGAGTGCGAACCTGTATCTCTTTTAACGGTGAAAGCTCGCCCGTGTGATACAATCCACAACGATCTCGTAGGTATTTGCTCTTGCAGGCGATCACGCATGGTCCCGGAAGCATGTGAACTGCTGAAACTTCTGAAAGCGCGCCACAACTTGGACTGTGATACTGGAACCTCCAGAACATGACGACGTATTATGCTCTATTGCGCTCGACGAGGCTTCGCCGATATGATCGTGCTTGTATAGTCTTGACATGAAGTTTGAGCGTATCAGCCTGACTGCGTTCGGCCGCGACAACACAGAAAGTTGCCGGACAATCCCGAATTTGACGAGGATAATACCGCCGTGGCTCACGGCCATATCGGCATGGGACCGGTTGGATTCATCGAGTTCTCGAGCCATCCATCGTCGCATCCAGTCCAAGTTCCTACACATTTCGCGCGTCAGATGGCATGCAACGGGCGAACAAAATTATTGAAACCAAAACTACTTCTCAAACTCTTGGCAGGCTGGCGGTTACTGGCGGCCATTTCCCTACCTCCAAAGAGGCGCAGGGCTTTCTCAGGATCTCGTCGACTGGCTTGCTCGTACGTTTCAGATCTCTTCTTTCTCACTAAGGAAGAGTTAACATAGTCGCCATCGGAGCGGAGCCCCGCGGGACCGCGCAGGGGAGAAAACGGATGAGGCGGTAGGAGTAGAGTCTTGTCGGAAGATGCCGAACAAGGTGGAATTGAGGTGAGTCGACCGTGACGCTTCGTCGAACATGCCGACTACTGAATCGCATTCTAGAGGTGGAGAGTTCCCTCGAGGGAGGCGTGAACGAGCTCACCTGGTAGCAAAAGGAGTGTTAGCAAAGGTGTACATCGGTAGATCTCGCGATTCGGGTCGGACGACTCATTTTCCGAAACTTTGGCGTCAATGGGCCTCCAGCGATGGCATCTTTGCTTGGATGGAAAATAAATCGTTCCGCATCCCCGAAGACGCGGTAGTCGACGTTAGTATGCTTCACAACCGAGCAGGCATCATGCCACCCGTTTCAGAAGATGGTGACCCCCGAGAATGCAGGTGCGAGCAGCAGCATCCAGATTATTTCGAGTCGCGGATACTCCGATACTGCATACTCATCATTGCATTTCCCTTGACGCCACCAGGACCACTTTGAGTCACCTATTCCGCGAGTGCGACTACGCATGTTCAGTATCCGAAATCCCGATCAAACGCAAGACATATATCAAGTAAGATACAAACAGCGATCATAATTTCCACCCTGGTTGGCACCCCACCAGGTCGGGAAAAGATGAGAAGTGCCCGCCGCACCTTGGACAGAAAATGATAGGATGAACACCATGACTTGGGTACCACAATCGAGGGCTACCAAATAGCTGATGGGTGATGGTGTGCACACAAATACTGAAAGCGAACATACCTGCAGCGACGAGGTAATTGTATTTTTAGAACCAGCGCGGGTAGCGCGTCCTCATCCACCACTGGGATATGAACCCGACCATGAAGTAAGATAAGATTGCGGAGTTGATGCCCGATCCGAGCGCGCTCATCGCCAAGCTAAATGGAGGAAACGTAAGAGGCTTGGTCTCCCACACGGATATTAAGCGCATACCAGATGAGAGGTGTGTATAAGTAGTCAGCACGGAGCTTAGGCCAATAACGGTGCAGGAGCCAGAATGGCACAGGCGCAGCGAGCCCGACGAGATATGACCATGGGACCCACTGGTACCTCATACCGGCGGAGAACAACTCGTGACTAAGGCCACCCCATGCGATCGCCTGTGAGTTGTATTGTTGTGGTTGCTGCCCGGACCAGATATTCGTTCCTTGAACGGAAAGCAAGATGTCCCGATGACTGTTGATGATGGAGTTCATCAAGACTAGCAATAAATGTAAGAATATACATGAAAAGAGGACACACTCGTACAGTAGTTCAAGACGGAGCCAAGAAGAGTGCCGATGATCTGGGCAGTGAAAGCAGCACGAGGAGGGAGTTTCGCATCTGTTATGATACATCAATCTTACTCGACGTCGGCATTTCCAGGAAGACCTACACTGGGCGATCTTAAGGTCACGTAGTAGCAGAATAGCTTGTGAGACAGTGTCTGGACATAATGCCAGTAAACCCACGTCTCGCAAGTACATGGAAGTGAACTTACTGTAACTATACAGAACAAAGTACATGTTGGCCATCGG
>MU130864.1:0-13821 GCA_015039435.1 Imleria badia
TATCGCTGCGCTTGCTCAAACCCCCTTTGAATCGAGTGCTCTGCTCTTCTCAGCACTCTTGGGTGCATGAACACGCCTCTCCGTAAGGCTGCTTTCCCAACTAGTCGCATAACGGTCACCATCTCGGGCGTTATGGGCCATCGGGTCACACTGTTCTCTGGGCGCGGTCACCGTCGCTGCCCACAACCTGCACGCGCAAGCCCATTTCGAGGTGCAAAACGTGCCTTGGGTCTTGGGAATTGAGACCCTTCACCTCTTAGGTCCTCCTCTATGGGACGTATACTAGTGCTAAATCAGAGAAACCATATTCAAACCCGCACTTGGCTACCAACGCCATAGTGCGATGTGACAACAAAAACGGTCCCCTTTGATATTGAACGTGAATCGCACATGATGCGTTGGTCGGGACACAACATTTGGGCCTACTGGCTACTCCATACTTGTTGGTTGACTTTACCGGCCCAAACTTGTCTAATCTACCTCAATGCCTCCAGCCAACCTGAAACCAACCCAATGTCAGATCTAATTAATTTAATTTATCATGCATCGTTACTATGTATGTGATACACGCAGTAAATCTCATGTATGTACAAGAAACAGTGCATCCCGACTTTTGATCTACCCCTCCATCTTCATTCCTTTTGTTGGAATGCTGGAAGCCCATGCGACTCGCGCTCCAACTCGAGCATCGTTTCAGCCTCAGAAAACCTCGGTGTGATGTTGACTTTGAATGGAATCGGCCGCCTGTTGTCGACGCCGAGACATGCTTGTGGCACTCCCAGGATTTTGTGTCGCACGGAGGCACGTATGATTTGCCTTGTTGGTGCTCCAAATTCGCATAGTTATGAAACCTAACCGACAGTATCGCGTCATCGTATGTCGCCGCCTTCAACGTGATTTACATCCGCCAGTTCATATACACAGTTATTCACCAAGAATTTTGTCCAAGTCAAACTACTGTTCGACCGATTTTTTTGCCACGAGTGCTGTGAAACCATGTCCACACCATTATAGTCAAGCTCGCTTCTGAAGCTTGAAGCTTGAAGGCCCATCTCACAATTGGACCAAGCAATGTGCGTCTCATCAAGTGCCAAGTGCCATCCTCGTCATTTTTGCCCCATGGTTGTCGTCTCCTGCACTCCCAAGGGCGCGTGCCGCCTCGCCGAACTCAACAGCACTGTCTCGAAGCTTGAACTCGCCACCTTCAGTATCATCCCTTACCACGCCCGCCCGTCCAAGTCCGTACCGGTCACTGTCGCTCTTGTCTGATGAGGCTAGTTTGCACCTCAAGTGAGACTCGGTTGCTTCTCTGAGAAGTGAAATGGATCTCCGTGGTGAGAGGTGCGAGCGCAGTCTAAGGATTCGATTTCAACATTGACAGTCACCACACCTTCCCCAGCACTCGCCATGGTCGAAGTGAGCTGTGTTTCCGTTCAGCAGGAGCATTCACGAAGGTCGGTTTTCAACATGCTATTCACCAGCTGCCAGTGTACCTTGAGGTGTGCCAGTCATGATTACACGTAACCTTGTCTCTGATAACATCATACGCGAGCATCTATTACTATGCGAGTGCCACTGCCATGGCGTGTGGCAGGTGGTGTCCAGTGGCACTTCAAACACTGGCTGAGCATGGTATCCTGAAATGTTGGAATTTGGCTCGAGGCTCAGATCTCAGAAACCATTCCCACTTTTAGATGAGTCCATCGCTTCCTAGTCTACGAGTCGCACTGACCATCCCCGCAGGCGGCAGCGGCTAGGCAAGATCCCTAGTCGCTGTCGAGACCCCAGGCTCGCGGTGTTTCCCAGTGCCAGTGTTGCCAGTATCTCGTCCGTCCGTGATGTCCGCTGCGCGTCGTGGAACGCACTTTCTTGTCGAGTCAGGTCGCTGTGTCGTCGAATTCCGAGTCCGA
The DNA here is from genome assembly GCA_015039435.1 of Imleria badia. Lineage (NCBI taxonomy): Eukaryota > Fungi > Basidiomycota > Agaricomycetes > Boletales > Boletaceae > Imleria > Imleria badia. Next base: position 1,911 of record MU130864.1, read on the forward strand.
GTCGTTCATTCGGTGGTCAAACTGTGGCCCAGCCTTCGGCAGCCTATCGAGTAGCCTTTTTTGTATGTACCCCAGTCCTCAAAGGCAGTGAGTTTCAGGTTGACTCGCTTACAGAACCCTCTCGTCAGTACATGTGCGATAACGCGGCCTTCCCACTGGCATGTACCCTTCCCGTATAAAAGGTTAGCCATGTAACAGATGAGTACCTCCGTGGAGAGATGGTACTCACTGTTGTATTGGCAGCGCTGCTCTCCATATCATTTGCAGATGCCGCGATTCCAAATGCCATGCTACGCGGGAGACTTGGTATCCTTCAGATTCCCGTCGCCGAACGCCCAGTCACGAGCCCGAACGGGACGGCTCTACCCCCACTCACGACCGTATACTACTCCGATCAATTGATCGACCACAACAACCCCGGTCTTGGCACCTTCCAGCAACGATACTGGATTAACTGGTAATTTTATGAAGCTGGTATATCCCTCTCTGTTCCAAGTATGCACATATAGATTAAAATCTAGGTGGTCCTATCATACTTTTCACTCCAGGGGAGGGCAACGCAGACAGTATGCCTCTCAGAGACCCCCCTTCGTGCGATCTTCTGACACATTTGCAGACTATACAAGTTACCTCACCAACGAAACCATCAATGGAATGATCGCTCAGCAACAACAAGGGGCCACCGTCATGCTCGAGCACCGTTTCTTCGGATACTCCAATCCTTATGACAACCTTACCTCACAGAGTCTCGAACTGCTGACAATCCAACAAGCCATCGACGACCTCGTTTACTTTGCGCAAAATGTTGACCTGCCCATGCCTGGGGGTGATAACGTCAAGCCCGACACTACACCATGGATCCTGATTGGCGGAAGTTACGCTGGTGAGTAGCATGTGGAACGGTCATCAAAGAAACGCTGAAGCGAAGGACTCGTAGGTGCTCTGACAAGCTGGACGATGGTAAAGTAAGTCTATTCCATGAGGGATCCGACATTACATTCATTCATTCATTAACTACGAATAGTAAGCCGGGAATCTTTCACGCGGGTTACGCATCATCCGCTGTCGTAGAAGCGATAACGTGCGTGTGACCTTCTTGTGCTACCTTGTTCCACGTCTGATCCTCCTCCTATCTGCGTAGCGACTATTACAGCTACTTCACGCCTATCCGCGAATACATGCCCAAAAACTGTTCTTCCGACGTTCAAGCTGTGATTGCATACCTCGACCAGATTTACGCTGAGAACAACACGGCTGCTATACAGAGTCTCAAAGAAGCTTTCGGACTTGGCAGTCTTTCCCATATCGACGACTTTGCTGCCGCTCGTACGTCATTGGTCTACTTTCTCGGGACATGATTCGTACCGAAAACGTTAATCCAGTGCAAAATAACCTGTTTGATTGGCGGTATTTGCAGCCCGATGTTGGTCCTGGAGCTATGTTCTTCGAGTTTTGCGATGCCCTCGAAATAAAGGATGGTGTCAGTGCACCTGCGACCGGTTGGGGTCTCGAGAATGCCATTCGCTCGTGGGGATCGTTCTGGAACAACACCTACTACACATACAGTAAGTCGTCGCGACAGTTGATCGACACAAAAACGAGACCATCTGACATTCGTTCGTGTGTTCGCCAGCATGCGGACAGTACGATGCAGAGTAAGTACCCTGATTTAGATCGGCTACATTGTGTTTGGGAGCGCTGATTGAGGGACGGATGTGCAGGACATGCCTCGGGACGTACGACACCAGTCAAGCATATTGGACGAACGTCACCGTGAACAATGCTAATCGCTCGTGGTTCTGGATGGTCTGTAACCAGGTTGGGTATTACCAAGTCGGTCCTCCTCCGGGTCAGCCTACCATCGTGAGTCGGATCCTGCAACCCATATACGGAGAGGTGCGAGTGTGTTTGTGAGTGAAATTGTGCACTGATCGGCGCGGACTCGTCAGAGACAATGCGTCAACATGTTCCCACAAAAGTTTTCTTCGCCACCGTCTCCCGCCGTTGCAGAGGCGAATGAGATGTACGCGGGCTGGAACGTCAACGTGGATAGACTTTTCTTTGCCAACGGTCGCCGTACGTATTCCTCTCCCTTGTGTCCTGCCCTCGATGGTTGCTCATGTGCGCGGTGAATGCTAAAGGCGATTCTTGGCGCGAAGCTTCCGTTTCCGCGGACGGTTTGAACAAGGCTAACACGACCACCCAGCCCATCTACGTGAGCGACGGATTCCATATTTCAGATCTGGAAAGGGTGAATGGTATCGCCGACGAGACGGTCTATGCCGTTCAGATGGCAGCCCTCGAGTACATGAAAATGTGGCTCGCATGATATTTTACGTTGGCTGTACACATGTAATTTTACATCTAAATATCATCGTCTTCTCAGCTTGAGCTACGTTGTGAACTCTCCCCCACCTCACTCCTGGAATCCACCCGCGTTGCGCACCGCCTCGACCAACCGCTGGTACTCGCGCAAGAGCTCGCCCACCTCGGACACGCGAATGTCCTGCTCCGTGCACTCCACAAACCGACGATTCGGAGGCGGCAACCGACCCGACAGCGCCGGTGTCCTCTGCGCGTCCCCGCCCTGCACCCGCCTCGACATCCCCGTCATCCCATGCGTCAACCGATCCGTCAAGTCCGTCAGCCGTTTCCGCCTCCGTGTCGTCGTGGCGGACGCGGACGCGGGCGAGGCTGCAGCGCTCGTATTTGTGTTGTTATGCTTATCCTTGCGCTTCGTCCGCCCGCTGCTCAGCATGCTCTCAAAGCTCTTGATGCTCCTCGTATCGTGGACTTGTTCTTCCTCTTCCTCTTCCTCCTCTTCGTCTTCGTCTTCGTCCCCCTCACCCTCCTCGCCGACCTCGCCGCTCTGTCTCCCATCCTCCGCGTCCTTGTCCACGTCCTCACTCCCCTCGTCCTCCTCCGACCCCTCCGTGTCCTCTTCCTCGGACGCTTCGTGCACACTCCGATGCGACCCCAACGACGGCGGTCTCGGAGACACCTCGATGAGCTCCCGTTGCCCCTCTTCCTCGGGGTAACTCTGCCTGGCTTTGCTGGGTCCCCCAGGTAACGCCGCCGTCAGACCCGCGATCGAAAACCCGGTTTCGCGGCGGAGAAGCCCAAGGCTAGGTCGGACGCCCCATAAAACGTCCGTCTCGCCTCCCGTTCCTGTTCCCGCCCCAGCCGGAGGTCCCGATGCAGACGACGCAGACAGCGCCGACCCCGGCACAGTCCCAGTCCCACCATGCACCCCCGTTTGACCGGGTAACAACGCGCGGAGGACGCCAAACGAGGTGTCAAAGACGCCCGAGATGACCTTGTTGGCCGACCCGGCGATGGCGTCGACCCCCTGCTCGACGCGCCCGCGTAAACTCGCGAGGTGCTCGTCGCCCGGCAACGCTGTGGCGATCGGCGACTCGGGCAAGTTGGGTCTTGTGATGGGAATGGGTGTGAGGTCTGCCGTGCTGGAGAGTGTGCGTGTGAGTATCGTAGGAATGAGACATCAGAATGAGGTGTACCTGATGACCTTTTTCTCGCTCTCCCCGAGTCCGAGCGCACCGAGATCGACGTTTTCCAGGAATTCAGCGACGGCCATGAGATTGATGAGGCAGTAACTCTCTTCCCCGCCAAACGATTGGTTGCGAAAACGTTGGATGAACAGTAGATGCGATACGAGTCTGGACGGGTTTGCTTTGACGACGGAAAAGATGAGGATGGGGAGGAGGACGTCGCCAGAGACGGGCGAGGGTGTGGATGGAGGAGCAGGTTCAGGAGAGGGGGGCTCCTTGATGACGGATGGTTGATCGGGCGAGGTGGATACATGTATAATAGGCATGGATGGGCTTTGCGGGATGGGGACGGGAGCATCTCTACTTTTCAGACGCACGGGCGGAATTTGCGAGAGGCCCTCTACTCCGTATCAGCACTGATTCGCGTACGTGATGACAAGTACACTGACCAACGACAAGTTTGTGGGCAGAGACCAAGATAGCCGCCTTTTCGCGGGGGGAGCGAGAGCAAGGATCCAACTGAGCCAAGGCTACAATACAAGGTGAGACACAAGAACTCGAGAAGCCAAATCTGACATACCTTGTCCACACTCGCGGACGACCGCATCCACTTCTGCGTGATTGGCGTCCCCAAGGTCAATATCGAGATGCTCGAGACCGAGATCCAACAGGTTCAACGCAGCTATTCGACTCGAAAGGGCTTCGTTGTGTGATGCATCGTCTGAAGTCGACGGGAGGAATAACCTGCGCGTGTCCTATGTGAGCAGAACAGCAGCCTGGACGTCTACACTTGCCTGTCATATAGGAGCGTACACAGCGTCGCTTCGATCGTTTCGAGAACGTCGCGTATCCGTGCTTCCGCGACTGGTCCCGGATCCTGCGAACCACTCGTATCCAGTCCCTCCTCCACCCGCACGTGACCCCCGTTCCTCAACTCTGCTTCCACGGCCCTATAAAACGCCTGAAACTTGTCCGCCAACTCCTCTGGCTTGTCGAGCCCCCCATTGACAGCATACAGGACCCGACTAAAGTTGCCGCCGATATCCTGCAGCTTTTTCTTGCCTGCGGGGACTTTGACGAACGGGAAACACGGGAGGGCAAAAGAGTGGACGCGTTCGACGATCCAGGGGGGGTGGTCGTTGAGGGCGATGGCGATCTCGCCTTTGAGGGCGCTGGTGATGGCTGTGGCGATGTCTGTTCTGGAGAGGACGGTGTCGATGACAAAGGCGGAGATGTCGATGGTGGTGTCGACGTCTGTGTGTGTGGATGTCGAAAGGGCGGGAGGAAACGAAGGGGGCGGTGTGGAAGGTCTTTGGCCCCAGAGGGATGCGAATGGCATGGATATGCGGGCGGACGAGGATGGGGGTGCACCGCGGACACCTGGGCGAGGGGGAAGGGGCGGTTTGGTCGCTCGGGAGGGGAGGGGTAGAGTAGCGCTGAATGCGGAGACGGTGACCGAGGGATACGACGACTCTGGGGGATACGGTGGTAGAGGGGGCAATGCATCGAGCGACGCGGCGCGCGAGACAGACGGTGTCAAGAGGCTCTGGAATGGCTTGGAAGACCGGTGCAGGGTGGAGCGGAATGTGAGGACATCACTGCAGGAGAGAGATCAGCAAAGTGGGCTGTCCGTGATGGGACGACGACAAACTTGACAAGCTGTCCGCGCAGACCAGAGAGGGTGACTACGGCGGTGTTGTCTCTGGACACGAGATCGCAGAGGACGAGGTGGTCCTGGACGAACTCGGGCGTGATCGTGTCGTGGCCAGCTTCAGAGGGGAGGAGCAGCGTCGCCTACGGACGATGAGGAGGGTTATACAAGGCAACGACGAGACGCACCCTTGCTTTGGTGAGGGCGTTCCAAATTTCGGACCACTCGTCAGAGGTGTCGCCCTCGTAGGCGATCTTTTCGAGAATGGCCCACCCGACGGCGTTGGCGTCGAGGCCAATGGTCTGTGCGGCGGCTCTGAGGTTGGCGAGCTGGGGTTTGGGCTGAGGTGGGGGTGGTTGTTGTCGCTGTCTGGGCGTATACGGGACATACTTGTCGACTGGGGGTGGGTTGAGGAGGGGGTGGAACTCGGACACTTTGCTCGTCGTCATCAGCGTCGACGATCAAGAATGCACGACCCAGAAAAAAACGGATTTCGCGTGTCTGGCGGTCCACCCGTCGACAAGGACAGTCCAGACGACATCACCCTCAGAAACGTCCGTCTCGCAAAATACATCCTCGCCAACAAAGGGGTCCATGTCCCAGCGTACGTCCTCGCTCGCTCCCTCTTATCCTCCTTGACACCATCCAGGCCAGACACACTCCGAAAGTTCGGCGAGGCCAAGACACCCCCAGTCGAGACCGTCGACAGCCTCACCGAGAAAATCAAGGAGCTCAAGGAACAGCACGCAAAGGACCTCGAGAAGCTGTTCGGGTTCCAGCTCTCGGAATACCACCAGGAACTCATCGACCACCGCATCTGCCATGACGACTCGGAGTACATGGACATTGACGAGGCGTACCCCGACCAAGTAGCGTTCAAGAACGCGCTCCAGGTGTGTGGTGCCACTCGGGTCTCGTCACTCGCTGACGTGGACCAGGACCTCGACAGCCAGGTACTCAAGATGGACCGGCTCAAGCGGGACATGGACGACGCCTTTTCGACGCTGCGATACACGTACCTCAAGACGCTCATGCACTTTGTCATGAGACGGAACAAGCTTAAATCAGAGGACAAGGCAGCACGGCAGAAACGCGATGCGTGGTTTCCACAGACGACGCAACAGTACTACCACATCACGGAGCGGGATCATCAGCTGCGCGTGGCACGGTTTCTGACGAGCTCGGCGACGGAGCAGGAAAAGATGATGGACGAGTTTCAATGGCCGTACCGGGCTGTGCAGCCCCTGCTCTCGGCCTACAAATCCAATGTATGTCGACCACCCGCTGATGGAACATGGCTGATCGTTGATGGTGGCAGCTCGCGTTCAAGAACGATGTCAAGCATGCGATCAGTGGGCTCATTGTAGCAGATCCACGACGCAGAACATCCAAGCCCTCCGAGGATACGCCCGTGTTTACGCGTTTTTCACCCCTGTCATGATTGCCCCATGATGATGTCAATGCAATAAAGACTGACATTTGTGTCATTCTGCAGTGAAGCTCGACGAAGCGACTCTAGTCGGGCACAGCACCCGCCCGTCGGAGATTCAATTTACAACCATGACCAGCTCCCTTTGCATCCAACTGGCAACTCGAATACACTGTTTTCGACACTGTTTTCTGTAGTACATCGTTCTGAGCTATCCCGCGTCGTTTTTGCTGTTATTTCGGCGAGAATGTGTTAGATTTTGCAAGACCGCTGCAAGTCAAAGTCGCTGCTGTGCAAACAGTGCCACGACCACGACGAGTCGGCTGTCCGATGGTTGCGATCGTGTTTCGATTCACGATGGCGGCATTATAAACCCGCCCGTCCTCGTACAGCTCATCAGCTCGTACTCGCTCCCCATACATATATATATCATACATGTTCATAGCCATCCCGCACTCTCACATCGCGATGGCCCGTGCTGGTCCGGGCCCACTCTCTCCAGGCGTGAGTACCCCTATCGAGTGACTTCACCTATTGACTCTTCCTAGTTCTACGTCGACGTCCCCATGATCGTGCACAACCTCATTCGGGACATGCAGGCCCTCGAAACCGCCCTTCACCGCTGGGCCCGTGCACAAGCGACCCCCGCAGACGTCAGCAACTGCTACGTCCAATGGGGCATCGAATTCAACGCCGTCATACACGCGTTCGAAGGCTACGACATCCACACCGTGTACGCCGCCCTCTCTGCGCGACGACTGACGTCTGACGACAACGCACAGCGATCTACGCGCGATCCCGACGCAGCTTCGGTCTGCGCTGGAAGAATGCCTCGGAGAACATCCCTCGCGCGATACCTTGGATAGGTATATGCCAGAGATACGGCGGTTGCTGGCCCAGGTTCTTCGCGGCCTCCGGGCAAAGCACCCCGCGTGGCGGAATGCAGCGAGCCGCTCACCCACGACGGCGTCGTATAGTCCCGGTGGACACCGCTTCCCCGCTGGCCCTTTTCCTTGATCGCCATTCCCCGCTGGTATCGTGGCGTGCGGTCGAGACGCGGACGAGTCGGGTGGTCTCTGGTGCCCTTTTTAAAATCGTGAGCAAATGCTGGTCTGGATGCTTTCTGAATGGGCTCCTTTGTTTGGTTCCAGTTATTATCCCAGTAGTACGTGTACTCGCGTTGTCCACTGCAAGGGTTTGCGTACTACTACTACAAGTAAGTAGTCGGTTCCGCGCAAGAACCGAGATACAAATATACAGGTTCAGATGGCGTCAATCGTTATTCGTCATCGCTCGGCGCAAGTTCTGCTATGCAGTCGACTCCGACAAGCGCACCCAGGGGCAGGGCTACAACACCAATGGTCATCCTCGCAGGCAACTCCTCGTCCGCAAAGTACTAGAGCACCATTCACACATCCATCGTCAGATGAGAACACCAACATACCTCTGTATATATCTGGTTGAAGACCTCAAAGTCGCGCGGCATGTCTGCCAAGTAGACAGTCACTTTGAGAATGTACTCGAGACCGGAACCAGCCCCCTCGAGGAGTGCCTTCATGTTGTCGAGGGCAGCCTTCTAGAGGTGGCGTCGTGGACGATCGCGTGGACGGAGAGGGTGCACGTACGGTTTGCTCTTGTATACCGCCGATCACGTTGTATGCTGCGTCACATCCGACGCTGCCAGAGACGTATACATTTCCGTTTGAAATGACTGCCTGGGCTGTTGTGGCAGAGGTGGGTCAGACGGACGAACACTAGCGACAGGGAGACGGACAAAAGGTTGGGAGACGTGGGACGGCACCTGGAATGTTGTTGACGGTTTGCTTTGGCATGGCGATGAAGAGACTGATGGAGTTATTCATCGCATTAGTACACCCGGGATGGCCCGATTCTCCACGCCTTGACAAAGGGAGAAAAAAGCGTCGAATGATCTTCCTGGGAGCGTGATACGATCACCAAGTAATCGGTTCCGCGCGAGAACAGAGATACAAAATACAGATTCAGATGGCATCGTCAATCATTACTCATCATCACTCGGCGCAAGTTCTGCTATGCACTCGACTTCGACAAACGCACCCTTTGGCAGGTTTGCAACGCCAATGCACGTCCGCGCAGGCAACGCCTGGCCCGCAAAGTACTAGAGCTCACGACAACAAGTCACGCAGCCATCGTCGTCGGAGAGAACACGCGCGTACCTCTGCATACATCTGGTTGAAGACGTCAAAGTCGCGGGGCATGTTTGCCAGGTAGACAGTCACTTTGAGAATGCACTCGAGACCGGACCCGGCCCCTTTGAGAAGCGCCTTCATGTTGTCGAGGGCAGCTTTCTAGTGATGGCGTCGGGATCGGGACGATCGCGTGGACGAGGGGGGGACGTACGGTCTGCTGTTGTATACCGCCGATCACGTTGTATTCTTCGTCACATCCGATGCTTCCAGAGACGTATACATTTCCGTTTGAAACGACTGCCTGGGCTGTGGCAGAGGTGGGTCAAACGGACAAACACGCGTAATGGAGAGACGGACAGAAGACTGGGAGAGCTGGGATGGCACCTGGGATGTTGTTGAGGGTCAGCTTTGGCATGGCGATGGGAGGAAATGAAGAGGGAGATGGCGCGAACAAGCCACTTATTAAAGCGCTCTGGGGCTAATGGCTGTGTCAGGGGCATGAGGGGGTTAGAATGGCTCGGTAAAGACTCGGTACAAGCGCTCCCCCGGAATGAGCGTTGAAATTTAAACTCGAGAGACAACCATTGTGCACCGGACCTCTGCCCGATAAAGGATTCTTGCATATCGTGCTCAACAAGCTGTCGAATTGCTGTCCGGGGAAATCCCCGATCCTGGCGCTCGATAGACCAGTGTTATCGGTCATTCTCAGGCTCAGGGTGCGATACAGGTTGCTCAAAGAGATCAAGCAGTGGATTGTGTAAATGAATAGATGAACAGAGTCCTAGAAACAATTCAGCGTTATATCGCCCTGTTAACTTATCAGACTCCCATACCAGTCACCGAGGTCCACGGCTACGGTACACTTCCGAGCCGCCCGGTCATATCGCCACTCGACGCGTCGCACAGATCGTTGCAAAAATGATACATATACCCCTCTCCACCGATAGCATCATCGTAGTGCGCCGCAAGGTCGTCCACCAACGTGATCAAGTACGGCACGTCCACGTCCCCGATGACGCCCGTTCCTTGAGGGTACCACATCTTGCGTTCCTCGACCGCCCATCGCCAACGCTGGCGGCGTCGCACGTTCATATGTAAATCAGTCAGCATCGGCGATGTCGGAGAAAGGCGTACCAGGTACCGTACTAGTTCTTTGTCTCGCGGCATCACGTGCTTCCATACGTCCTCGTCACCCGCACAAAAGATGCGGAGCGAATCGAGCGCGTACGGGCCTACCCCGGGGTAATGCAAGTGAGGTGAAGAAGGCCCGGCGCGTTCATCAGACAAGAGCGAAGCCAAGGATGTTTTCGAGCAACTCGGAGCTTGTCGATCCTCGAGGAAGCGCTCGGACACGTCTTTGAGCCAACGCGCACGTTTATTGTACAACCCGAGCGGTCTGAGCAGCTCGACGAGCTCGTCTTCTGGGGCTGGAATCTTGATATCAGCCTCGGTGCATCAGGCAAAGACAATTGCATAACCCACCGTGTACGAGATCCTGGGGCGTCGGCCAGCGCGACACAATCTTGCAAAAGACTGGGATGGCTGCTTTCCCAGTCGTCACGTTGAGCAGTCGGACAGCAATGAGCACTTTCCATGGGTCGTCTCGTACACTCTCTGTTTGGTGGGCGAATTTGCTCATTCGAAGCAGCGGTATAGACGAAACCACCCACCTTGTACAAGTATCGGCTTTAGTCGTCTCAACATGATCATGAGGTCGTCAAATAACCCTGGGCAGTTGTACCACGTCGGGGTATGTCTTGACTCGTCCAGGGTACCTTTCTCTGGTTCGTCAAACGAAACATCCAGCGGAGGGTACTCGAAATCTGAAGACTCGATGTACACTGGGATAGTAAGCATCGGAGAACTAGGAGGCGTCAGAACCGGGGGAACGGAACGCGTCGGAGGCGTGGACGCGGGCATGAAATACTTGGACGTCTTCAACGGTAACGTCGATTCCGGACTGGCACGTTTGTCCCGCTCCACGGTGTGAGATTGTGGCATGGGAGCACTAGGAAGGTTGTCGTGCATCGCGACGTCTCTCGGTACGCGGCTAGTAGGTGGGGAGGGGTAGGGTGAGGGTACCGAATCGGCCATATGGGACAGTGACGTTTTCTTCCTGACGATCTCCACCGCATCCAGCACCACACGGCGAGACAGGGGACGACGTCCGCTTCCTCTGCTTGGGGACATGTACCGTGTGCGCGATCGTGTCTTTTTCGTACGCCGAGGGGAAGACCACCCAGAGAGAAATTGCCAGGATAAGGCGGACGCAATACACTATGGCAGCTGGCAGTTTTGGTACTTTGTTCTTTTATTTTCCTAGATTCGATCAGTATTGTCATTGAAGTCTCGCGTAGGCTGCGGTACAGCAAACAACGCGCAGGTACTGGAGTCGAGACGTTGTTGTCGACGGTTCAGGGCAAGTTGCCAGTCACTTCCTTTGTTCGGGTAGTACTAAGCCAAACTTTCTTTGTGTAATTACCTTTACGACGTTCCCTACTGGCCACTCCCGAAATCTGCAAGAGATGCATCGCGCACTCGAGATACAAGAGATCCTTTCCATTATTTTTTCCCACTGTTCTAGGGAGGTTCTTACAAGTTGGGTGCATCCCCCCAAACGAGTTAATCCCGATCTGGCCGCTCTGGCCAGAACATGTCGCACATTCAAAGAACCAGCACTCGATCTACTCTGGAGGGTCTTGTTCGACTTGTCCCCACTGGCTCGGTGTCTTCCAGAAGCATCCCATCAGGTGTTCCCACAAAACACGGTGAGACGTTTTCTAAGTATTCGTCCTGCTACTATGTTAGTGAACGTCTTTTGTTTTTCGTCCGCCACCTTAGTATTTGTTCACAAGACCGCTTACCCAGACCGAGTGGGATGTCCTTCTAGGTTACACCCGTCGCATCCGATACATACGGCACTTCAATTTCGGACTGGATTGGAAATCTGTCGCCATCTTGAACCCTCCCATCACTGCGCCATTATTCCCAAACCTCCGCATTCTGAATTGTAAATACACAGAGAAAACCATGTCTTTGTTACATCTCCCTCTCCCATCCCTGGTCGTCCTCAGTGTCGACTTCGAGGATACACATTTGTTCGAGAATTCCCTCAAGTTGTTTCCCAACTTCTCTCCAAATATCCGGAAACTTT
>MU130864.1:29745-82941 GCA_015039435.1 Imleria badia
TGTTAGACTTTGAGCTCAGGGCTTGGGATAGTAGGGCGGTGCTGCAGCTCCTAGACGTGTGGCAATACACGGAGCGTTGGGAGTACATACTGGATCATGTCAATGCCGCCCCTCCGTTGGAGTCCCGAGTTTGGTGATTCGGATGTGCAAGTCGCATCATTTGAATAAGAGGGTGATTGGCACTAGGCTACACTTGACAGCGTAGCTTGGTTGCGCGGATACGTCGATGAGCGTTGTCATATATGTACTTGATTTTCGTTCGTTTACTCCACTTGGTGTTCATACATTATTGTCTCGGAGGTCGGACAGCGTTCTATTCCATTGGCGTTACTTGTCCGCCTTCTGCTCTCACCGCTATCGACGATGACAGAGATTGAATCTCAGATTTCGAGAGTGGAGGATGTAATATCCCTTCTACTTTGGTCACGGTCGAAGTCAACTAGGGAAAGTACATGACTTTATTGTAGGCCGCACCGGTCGAGGTCTTTACAGCCCACAGGTGAAGGGGAATACACATCCTTCTCCGCTACACTAGTCTATTAGTGTCAGAACATCCCGCCCAGAGAGGCACATTCAGGCCGACAGCGACGCCAACAACCCTTTCCACACGAAATCCCTCGCATTTCCACACGACTCGCTATATTTCGACAAGAACAGCTCGTCGGTCGGTGCTGTACACGCACGTCATCATAAACCTCTTTTACAAACCCGTAGAAATGACGAGGACGTACCGGAAGGAATCGCGTTGTCTTTACTCCACAAGTCAAAGACTTCCGTCGCTTCTTGGACAGTCAGGGCATCCGGGACGACCACGCGTTCCAGACCCTGGGTGTAAGTTTGCAAGGCGGACGATCGATTTACGTAGGGTCCACCATCTGTGACAGGGGGGATCTCAAGTGCCTCGGCGAGTTCGAGGGGAAGTCGGAACTCGACGTTCGTCGTCGAGAGAGCTCCGAGAACTGCACCTCGCGCCTATGGGAATCAGCGACATTCCCAGTAGCAGAATAAAAAGCGCAAAATACATACAAAGTGCCGTTGTCCACTAGCGAATTCGAGAAGGAGACGTGGTATGGAGAGATGGTAGGGCTTGATGGGGGAGAAATGAGGGTCTCGGTACTTGGTCTTGCAATAAATTGCCTGGAAATCATCAATAGCCAATAGGACGGGGAATCTGCAGGAGGTGTGAGAATGACCAGGGGACATGTGCAAGTGAGTGCCTAACTCGGTCTGCTTCTGGAGTTCTTCCATCAAAGCCATCAAAATGGTTGGTGCCAAGGCTCGTTCCTTGATACCTGCTCTGACAAGGTCGGCAAGCGGGGTCCCTGCTGGAATCGTTGCTCTGCGTTCTAGCTCGATGTCCACCGTCGTTTTTAGCTGATCTAGTCGGTGGCTGTTTACGGTCAAAAAGCGTTGTAGAGTTTGGAACGCAAAAGTGGCTTGTTGATACAAGCGTGTACGGGGGTCGTAAGCATACGTCGTTGTCGAATTCACGAGATTTATTGCTGTGTAAGGATGAACAAAAGGGACCAATCTTGGTTGACGGGGATGACGCACCTCGGGGAAAATAGAAAACGATCCAATCACGGGTATGGCAGTACTGCAATGCTTGAAGTAACAAGACGCTCTTCCCACATCCCGTAGCACCGGCTGACGGAAGGTCAAGATGATGCATGGTAAGAGGCTTTTTGACGTACTGAAAACAAGGCGGTGGTTGGCACTCGATGCCTGACTGGCGAAGTCGAGTCTATTTACGACATCTATAGTGACGTCGCGGATCACAGAGCATGGGGTGGAAAGTATTCGGAACTAAAAGGGTGACCATTGGGTGGTTGCTTACACCATACGCCTGCTAACTAACCTCGACTAATAGATTCCGAGGAAGACCAAATATCCGGAAGGGGTCCTTGTCGTTGTGAGGGAATTTGAGTGCTTGGGAGACGACCGCAGGCGTTATTGTTTCCTGGAGAGATGAAGAGGGAAGGTGAGGAAATGAGATGTGGATGCGGTGATTTTCTTACTGGATGGAAGGGCTGGAGTGTGAGGCGACTGAGATGGTCTGGTTGGAAAAGCGGGTGGGTCAACTGGGAAGTTGGCATCGGAAGGAAGGCCTAGAGAACGATTGTAAGCAAGCTGGTAGATGTGAGACGACGGACGTACCGTGTCCCTCCTCCGCCTTCCTGTTGGCTGTTCGCCGGGGACGTCTGATGCGCCGTCGCCGTCGCGAATGCCTGTCTTGCGCTTGAAGCCAGATGGGGATGCATAGGCTCTTAGCTGGGTCCGTAGCAGAGAACGAGAAACGCGTCTGCTGAGCGTCGCCATCGTCCAAATGCAAAACTTGGAATTTCTTGACTTTTAGTATAGGTCACGTGACTGACGAAAGAAGTTTCAGCCAAGTGGAGGGTTGTGTGTACGTTGATTCCTTGTATACCTTGGGCTCCAAATTCTAATCCGCGAGGCTGATAGAGCCCAGGGTGGTGAACGCTCACGTGATCCGACGCGTCGCTTTGGAACCACCACAGCCCATCTGCACGTCGACAATGACGAAACGCAAGTTGTCCCCCATCGACGACGACGACGACTACGAAGCACTCGACCAGCCCAGGAAACTCCCCGCTATCGGCACCAATGCAAGCTCCCATCCTCTACCCGCCGAGCGCAACAAACCCCGGCCCCTCCCCGGACTCACCAAACCAGACCCTCCAAAGCTCACCCTACCGCGCCGCTCTACTCGTGCCACAAGCGCGCCCCCAAAATCCTCGGCCGCAGCCAGGTCTAGAGGCCGCGTCGCGTCCGGTTCCATGCGCACCACGGACTCCTTCCGAGATCTCCAGAATCAAGTCACATCCCTTGAGAGTGCCCAGACCGCTAATGCACTCCATATCGCCCAACAAATGGATGCCGAACGCACCAAGGTGGCAGAGATCCAAGCAGACCACCGCGCACTCTACCATGAGCTTGCTTCATCCAAGGAAGCAGAGCTAGACAAGCGACGTCAGCTCGTAGACTCTACTGAGCAACTCGAGAAACTTCGCCTCAAGCATGAAAAGGAAATATCAGAGTTCGAGATGCAGCTCCAGAAACGTGCAAGCGAGATCAGGCAGCTTTCAGAAAACCTCCGCGTCGCAAAGGAGGACCTCCACAGAGAAAAAGCGAGCGTCACATCGCTCAAGTCCATGGTTTCAAATCAGTCCGCGGCCCAGATAAACCTCAACGCACAGATGAACGCGCTGCAGACAGAAAGGGACGCGTTGCAAGCACAACTCGATACTGTATCATCGACAGCGTCGCAACAGGACCTCGATCACCAGTCTGCCCTTAGGCGAATAGCTTTCCTCGAACAAGAGGCGAGGGAGGCAGAGATGGTCCGTCGGAAGCTGCACAATATGGTCCAGGAGCTCAAGGGAAACATTCGCGTTTTTTGTCGCGTCCGGCCGGTCCTCCCTAACGAGCTTGCTTCCGAAGATCCCGCAAAGGCGCTCGTGGCAAATATCGCGTTTCCTGACAAGAGAGACCACAAGGAAATTGTCCTCACTTCCTCAAGCTCGAGCGCAATGGGTCAAGAACGAAAGGAGGTCTATGCCTTCTCATTTGATCGTGTAAGGATTTGTTTCCATTTCCAAATTTTACCCTTCATAGTTGGGTACAGGTGTTCGAACCCGAGTCTACGCAGGGAAACGTATTCGAGGAGATATCACTCCTTGCACAGAGTTGCGTAGATGGATACAACGTTTGCATCTTCGCATATGGCCAGACAGGTTCTGGCAAATCCTTCACCATGGAGGGTGGCTCCGTAAGTCCATCCCAGGCCACACGTCCGCCTATTAAACAAGTCTTCGTAGACCGAAGTTACAGTGGGAATGATACCCCGGGCTGTCGATGAAGTATTCAGGGCTGCAGACACACTGAAGAATAAAGGCTGGGCGTACAACATGGAGGGACAGTTCTTGGAAATTGTAAATGTCCCCCGTTTTCAGTCCCTGTTTGATTGTCACTGACTGGAAAATAACACAGTACAACGAGACGATCAACGATCTGCTCGGGAAAGGCGAGTTTGACAAAAAGAAGCATGAGATCAAACATGAGAAGACCGCGACAAGCGCGAGTACGCGAGTGACTGACGTCAACGTGATGCCCCTGCGCACGCCCCGTGAAGTCTCGGCGCTCCTGCGACTAGCGAATTCGCGGCGCACTGTGGCAGCAACGCTTATGAACGAACGTTCATCGCGGTCGCATTCAGTCTTCACTCTTCGAATTTCTGGGTGCAATGAACACACGGGGGAGCGATGTGAAGGGAGCCTCAACCTCGTCGATCTAGCAGGAAGTGAACGGTTAAATTCAAGCGGCGCTGCAGGGCACAAGGACCGTCTGAAAGAGACGCAGAACATTAATCGCAGCTTGAGCGCACTGGGAGACGTCATCGCCGCGTTGAGTGAGAAAGGGGAGAAAGGGGAGAAACACATTCCGTACAGGAATTCGAAGGTGGGTCGATCATCCATGCGTACTCTCGCGACTTTCTCTCTTATTTTTTGATTGGTGATCGTTTGGGGATCTTCGCCAACCTGTGCTGCCGTGCCTCCCCTTCCTCTCCGATTCTTTGCCTTGGGTAGCTCACTTACCTTTTGCAACATTCATTGAGCGGGCACTCGAAAACGCTGGTATGTTCACTGTTTGGTTTGATCTTGACGTTGGTGCCCATTGCTGTGTTGTTCATGACCGGTGTTTGGCAAAGATGATCTTGAACCTCTCCCCACTTGCCGCACACCTCAACGAGTCATTGACATCATTGCGGTTCGCGACAAAGGTGTGCATGAATCACGGCATGCAAACTGTGTTCGCTCCTCACTCCACACCCGTTTGCAGGTCAACAACACCACCGTTGGTCCGGCCAAGAAGCAGGTCCGCGGCGCGAGCTGATACACCACAGCCATTGCTCACGTACAGTATCACATTGATTGATTGCTATCTCTCCTCGTGCTGGAGGGTCGCTTATTCTTATTTTCAATCATGCCGCATCCGACGACCTCAGGCTCAGGTTCGGGAATCTTCATGTCCTTCGTATTATGTTACGCGAATACAAGGATACGTCGTGCGTGGTGCAGGGGCTGACGCGATAACGCGGGATGAAGACGGAATCATGTAAACATCAAGGTCGGCTAGGCAGCACTGATCCCCCATTTTTCTTGAGCGCTTCACGTCTGACGTTGGCAGACCACATAAAAAAGCTGCAACGATGTGTATGGTCCACCTCTTCGCGAGCCCGCTCCCCTTTGCCCTTGTCATAACCAGGTCCGACTGGGCTACAAGTTCGCGACCGGACCGGAAATATGAGATCCCGGGAAGATATCAAATTGAGTATTAGTCGATGACGCGAATGAATCCCCGAGGAGGCGCGTACGTACCGAGAACAGATGAAGAACGTCTTTCCCTTATTCGGCCCTGGCTTATTCACGGTGTACTCCTTGGCCGGTTCGCCGTGGATTGTGCATTTGGGAGGTTGGACCGGAGCCATGAGCTGGGACCAGGCTGCTTTGCTGTTGGAGCATGATCCGTTTCCGCCGGAGGATATCAAGGGTAGCGGCTCCACTCCCTGCGAGGCAAGGTGGAGCGCGAGTTGATAGTCCGTGGCAAGATCGCCGTCCGAGGAGAGTTGGAGCGCGTTCCATTCTGTTTGCGATGCGGATGGGCCCTGCCGCTGAGATTTGGACAGAGGTGGTAATTGGGAGGGCGTTTGGGACTGCGAGGGTTGGGGAGCAAAGAACGCGGCGAGGGTGCGTTGTCCAGATCCAGACCCGGCGTCTGAGCCTGGATGCTTGCCTTTATCCTTCTTTTGCTTCTTGCTCGGTTTCGACGCGACTGCCGTTGGCGGATCCGTCGACTTGCGTTTCAGGGGTGCAACGCCTTTTGTGTCGGGGTCGCCACTGCTCTCCGAGGGCGAAGGCGTGGGGGATTGCGATTGGGGAGTAGGTCCGGTCGTGGTTGTGGTCGTGGTCGTTAGGAATGGAAGAGATGCCCAAGTGGTCGTAAAGTCTGGATCCTGAACCTGACCGAGGCCCGGCGGCACAGCCTCGGGTAACTGGGGGGCGTCAATGGATAAGATAGCCGGCGCTAGCGATGAGCACGGAGACGGCGATCCCGGCGGTTGCGAATCGTGCGTCGTCGTGTCGCTTGCTGTTGGTGCTGCTGTCATCTTTCCCCCCTTGGCGAAAAATGAGGATAATAACGTCTGCTTGCCGGAGAACTCGTCCCAGCGTCGCGCCGCAAGCCGAGGGGGTTCGGCTTGTGTCCCGTCTACCGGCATTACTTGGCGGAGGAAGAGTTTTTGGCCGCTCGAGGTGGTGATCTCGTCGTGGAGATCGATAAATATGGGACAGTGGTCAGAGCCCTTGAGTAAAGGTTGGATATCACCATGTTTGATCCATGGGAGCATGCCCTGGGTGACGAGAATGTAATCTACGCGAGTCCCATAATTTGTCTCCCGCGCTGAGATCTTGGTGTTCCAGCCTGTGTCATTGTATCAGAAAAAGGAGATAGATAACGAAGGCTCCTAAGAAAGGTAAAACTCGCGCCTTACATGTGTACATTCCTTTTCTGCTTGGCCAGAATGACCGCACGACATCAGTCATGCATCCGTTTGGAGTAAGCCAGTTGTGGAACCAAGCTCGCGCGGGGTGATCATGAAACATCGCCGCGTTGCTGGCGAGATGGCCGTCGCAATGGTCGAGCGGCGCTGCGCAGATGTTTATGTCACCGACAACGATAACCTCGCGTCCTTGGGCGATGAGGTTATTGACGCGTTCTTGGAGCAAAAAGTGATAGTTCATCTTGAAAGGGAGACGGGCATCAGACGTTTCGTTTGGGCAATATACATTGATAAGGATGAAAAGACCAAAGTCGAGCATGAGGGCTCGTCCTTCCGCATCGAGCGCAACGAAATCAGAAGGCGTATTGTGGTTGTCATCCGGCATCAGTTCCATTTCGTGAGCGGAGGGATATGAATGTGATATGCGTTCGTCCGTCGTAAGCGGTGGTTTTGGCTGGATTGTCCCTGAGAGACCTTCTTCCGCTTTGAGTGGTGTGACGGTACGAGAGTCTGTGTACACCGCGACGCCGCTGTAACCACCTTTGTTGGCAGGGAAGGAAAAAAAGGCGTGAAATGGGTCAGGGACGGCGACGTTTCTGTCGAGCGCGCCACGTGAAGTTTTCATTTCTAGGATGGGATGAGATGAGCCTTGTCGCGGGACGGGGAGAACTACTGAAGACACACCTTGAAAGCAAATGATGTCTGCTTCGAGGTGAAGAAGAACTTGGTGAAATGACTTGAAGGTGTTCCATCTACGTAGGTCAATCTGAGACGGAATGAAGTCAGGCGAGATGGAGCGGGCACGCACGGATGGTACTGGGGAAGGGTTCGAATGCCGTTCTGTCGGACAAGACCGCGGTCGTAAGGACGGAATTCGAGCTATGATTGAAAGACCCACAATGTTCCACGATAGGATACGCATACTCATTCATCCTTGTAGTGGCAGTTCAAGTAAAACTTGTCACTTGCCTAATTCACTTATCAAACTCTGTACCTTGCGACTACTACTACTACTACCACTACTACCTTAGTCGAACCGTAATGTTTAGGTTTACCACCTTCACGTTGCCGTGGCCCGTCCTGGGCCGCAATGGGCGTTCATTTCATTTGCCCTGGCCATGGGACATCGCCGTGGCAGCACTGCCAGTTCAACATCTGTGAGTCCCTACCTTTATCCACCCGCCATCTGCCAACGGTCCAGCAGGACTTCTCGAGCTGCGGTCTGAGAAGTCCTTCCTGCACCGCTTCGTTTACCTCCACTCTCCAGTCCACCACTGTGGTATTGCGATCAGTCATATCTTTGGATAAGCGTGATCAGCTTACCCACACAAGCTTACTCACAACGCCTCTTATCCTCCGCCCCTCAATCTTTAATCCGTCTCTCCGCCACGGTCCCCGTCAAAGTTTTTAACACCCCGCCGTCGTGACCGGACTGCGTGGCATTGCATCCCCATGCATCGCGATTTTTTGCTGCTTTTGGTTACGAAGCCGATGGCAGTCTATCATGACCGCTCTCGTGATTTCACGCGCTTCTTAACACGTTGTATCAGCACGTCAGATCCGTGCCCAGCCTGTCTCTTCACTTTTACGTTGCCACCAATTTGGCCACCTGTCGACGAGAAAGCCATGGCCCCCTATTGCTTGTCTTTATGTACTCCGCAGACGGGCGTGGAGTATGCTGGACCGAGATAGATTTTAATTCACTATTGCTGACTACGAGCCTCCACTCAGGGTCGCTCATATCGCCATGCGTCCTCAAGGCAATTATGCGCTGGTTCACTTCGCTGAGTGCCCCGATTGCGTTTCGTAACACTCAGCATGTGCCGAACGAGAAAAAGCGGAGGAATGAATCTCGCGTTTTGGTCCACTGCGCGAGGAGCATGGCTAGAACACTCGAAGCTCTGTTCTGCATTTCAAAGTCGGAACCACTCATTTGTCCGCCTCCCTTGATCCCACTTATAGCTCCATCCATTGTGCGAACTTCTCTGTCCTCTCTACAGAACTGTCCCGGGCTCGCTCCCTCACCCGTCATTAAGCGATTCTCATGTTACGAGGTACGGTCGAAAACATGCCCCGGTCTCGTTCTCGCTCTAGAGGAGCTCAAGCAAAGCCGATAGGCAGCCCTCAGGGCAGTCGGCCCTTTTCTGAAGGGAGCCCAAGCATGTCTATCCATAGTCCATATGCTCGAATGGAGTCTGGTGATCCTTTGAAGCGGAAGCAAACGATACTTAGCTTGATCGATATGCTCTCGGACATGGGCGACAACGCGTTTGAGGCTGGTTCGTTGTCTTGCTCTCTCATAGCGCTTTCGCGTGTTGACCAATTTCCCCAGATACCACCTCGCCCCCGATGATGGAAGAGGACTTGCGTGAGTCGCGATGGTGTCTGCAAAGGACAACGTGCCTGATGGGTTCTTCGTAGCGACTTCCCTCGATGAGAAGCTATCAAATGCGGGCGCGGAGGTGTTCTTCAGGTTTGAAAAGTAAGTCCCTCAGTTGCATGTGATCGTCGTGTCAACGACTTAACCCCGTCTTAGACGAATAGAGAACCTCGACAAAGAGGTACGTGACACGTCTGGTTTCACCTCCTGTCCCTCATCTGTAGTCAGCTCCGCGGTTTCGCGAATGCTGCCCGCCAGCTGGGGAGCTCGGTTGGGATTCTCTCCTCAGCGTTCAAGTTGCGCGAACGGCTGACAAAGATTTTGTTTCTGTTCCGGGAGAATGCCGCGAACCTATATCCTCGCAAAATTGCACGGCAACCCCGGGAGGCCCTTCCCAATCCAAATTTCATGCACCGGCAACGACGTGCTCCTTGGCGAGGCCAACATGCCCCCCTGGTGAAACTCGTCTTGGAGGACAACTTGGAGCCTGATACACTTCCGGCCCAGTTTGAAAGTTTCGCCAAGGACGTTGTGACCTTTCTCAATTGTCTCAACGAATTCCCAGAGTTCACCGATGAGGCTGTCAACCAATCCATGCGGGGCTTCGAGGCGGACTTGAAAGTATGTCAAGTTTCATGGAGTCCACTCATGTAACTTTGACACCTCTGTGTCTAGTATTGGGCGTCGTGTCTGGCTGAGTACAAGAGTCAGCGCTGGCATACAATCTTCTTCCTACGCATCGAAACTGACGTGATTTCTTTATTTAGCTCAATTTCGTTCACCAGCCGTGCAGCGCTACGTGCACGACCTCACTACTGAGATCGGCGATCACATTGACAACATTACGGGGACGTTGTCCATGTTCATCGAGATCGGTGAGTGTGGAGGCATCATGGGAAAGCAGTGCACTGATATGCTACACAGGTGTTCCAACAATCAGGTTCCATCAGCAACATGCTGCGTCAAATTTACTGAATCTGTCGACTGTGGCGACTTTCTTCTCTGCAGTCACCGCAAGTACGTTACAGTTTTCATACAGTTCTACTGGAAATGTGTTGGCGGATTCCGTGAATGCTTTCTGGTTCTCGTCGCTGGTGTTCAGCATTGCAGCTGCAGTGAACAGTCTCTTGGGGTTAACTTGGAAGCAGGCTATGTAGTAGGTTCTTCTCGTGGCTGAGCGTCATCCAATCACTTCATTGACATCATTCAGCCGTTCTCCTGGGCATAGGGTTCCGTGGTGGGTTCTCATTTGGATCAAACGGTCACCCCTGGTCTTCCTTGTGATGTCCGTCGCCTGCTTCTCCGCTGGGCTCATGCTTTTCACATATTCATCTGGGCAGGTACGCAGACGCGCTCCACTGTCGTCATGCATACCCTTAGTGTTTCATCAGGGACCCGTAACCTCAACGATCATCACCGTTCTAACGGCGAGTCTACTCCTCCTCCCCTACACCAGTTTCTTACTCCTATTGATAGGCTGTTACATCATTCGGTCTGGCTGCTGTGTCTGCCTGGTTTGCATCAGAACGATGGATATTCGTACAACACAAAGGACAAAAGTGGCTCGAAGAGGTGATTTCGGAAGCGACCAATCATCTGACAAACACCCGTGTTGCGCGAACTAGCCGGATCACCTTGCAGTGGTGCAGTCTACGTATCGCTGTTGCGCGAGGGTACCTGAGACGTCTCACAAGTTGGATAATCAAGCCCAAACAACCTAAGGACTTGCTCCCAATTGTAGAACCCCCTCAGCCTCGCCCTCGCACCCGTGCCCCTCCTCGGCCTCCGGTATACCATCAGGAACCTGCACCGTTTGTACCTAAACCTGAGGCTGCCCTCTCAGTTTGCTCCATCGTCACCGAAAATCCAGCGTCCAGTACAGAAGGACGGTCAGATGAGACCACAGAAACGCGTCAGTCTGACGCTCGTCAGCGGTTCGTGAACGCGATCCGCTCTGTAATCATGCTTCAGTCCACTACTCGACCCATGTCCCCGCGCAGACACTCTTCGTGGGATACTCCGATAGTTCCTACATCAGCGGCCGTGGCTATGTCGCCGGGTCGATTCCCGGATCCCGGCATGTCATTACGTGGAGTGCGGGTGACCGGTGCGATTGACAAGTTGAAGGCACTGGGTACATCGCAGGAGATGGCCGCCCACCAGGCCCTTGTTCGACACCTTCAGTTCTCACCGAATGGAAAGTACCTGGCAACTTCCAGGTAAGTTACACCCGTCATCAATTCACAGGCAGTCTAACAATGCAATCAGTTGGGACAGGACGTCAGTCATATTCCGCGTAGGGGTGAGTTACCTAATAGAACGCTGTCGCCTCAAGGCCTCAAGGCTGATCCAACGCTTAGGAAAGCTTCACTACCCACCGCATCCTCGTGCATGTTCGTGGATTCATTGGTCAAGTCGCCTGGTATGTTGCCGGTTTTATTCTCAAATTGTTTTCCGGCTCAACCTTTCAATGAGGTCTCCGAATGGTAGAATACTCCTCACTCGACTCACACGCGCGGTCAAGGTGTGGTCGGAAGTACGATCATTTACCTCCCGATCTACGGACATCCTGACAAACTGAATAGGATGGTGTGTGTAAAAAAACGATAGATCGTCAGAACACGGTTCAGTCTATCATATGGCTTCCCACAGGGGATGGTAGGACGTTTACTTCCAAAGGAGCCCGGTGTTGACAATCATGAATAGCCTTCTTATCCGTCGAGGGCAGCGAAATTGTGAAACTGGTATGTCGCTCTCGTTTGCCGAGAGCGCGTTTCTATTAACGTTTTGTGTCCGCAGGATCTCCACGGAAAAGTTTTAGATATTTACCACCTCGGACAAGTTCGGCTGACCAACGTGGCTGTGACGCCGGACTGTTGCCGATTGGTTGGCGTTGGGCCCTCGATAACGCCGCCTTCTGGACCCCAACCCAGTCGACATACTAGAGTCGAGAAGCGGATTATCGGTATGTATCACATTGATACATTGGTTCCTGTACGATTAAAATTTTCCAGTATATAACATGCAGACTAGGACAAGGGAAAGGTGGGTGAACCATTCTTTGTGTTGATTATTTGAGTTTAATATGTCCAAAGTCAAACGCCGTTTGCCAACGATGTCCGCGACATTGCGATGGCAAGGAAAACGCCGGCTGTCCTGATATCTCCTGAGAAAGTAAGTACTCGTGGACTGCTGGACACCGCTCTAACTCCATTTCGTCTCAGGCTGCACCTCAATTATGGAAGCTCGAAATCGTGCGAGACAGAGATCGCGTCGAGTACGCGCAGACATCTAGACTGAATTTGAAGCACACGTTTACTCTCAAAGGCCCTGTTGACATCGCAGGTCCATGTCATTTCGGCGGCAAAGACGATCAGTTCGTTCTTTGTGCCGGGAAAAGTTGGTGTCCTTTCCGTGTTGATGCTCCAGGTCATGATTGCTTATCACTGCTCATCTCAGCGGGCGATATACACATATGGGATCGAGAGACAGCAGCTCTCCTCCATTGCATACGACCTCAAAATACCGCTGGTGGCGGGGATCTGACGTGCATTGGCTGGAACTATGCAACAGACGACCCCATGATGCTTGCGACGGGAAGTCACGACGGCACGGTTCGTATACACTCGACAGCGCCATTGGACAGACGTTCCGACAACGAGTCGTATTTGGAGAGACATACGCAGGGCGATAGGGAGACGAATTACTCTGTTCACTCTGGAGGATAACTTTCGTTTCACCACACTCATTTTCTTGCATTGCTCTGAGTAAGTTTGGGACTATTGGCGTTTTATTGGGGTTGAAAAATGGTGGTTTAAGGGGTCTAAGTTATGCACGCTGCCTCGCAGGTCTCACTGGGTACCCTTGTCTACCGGTATGGAAACAATTAATGTATGGTAGTGCATGCACGACTACTTGTAATTTACAATGATTCCCAAATGGTAGATTTTTCCTTGCACCCTTTCGGCGTGGTTACCTGTGCACACCCAGGCTGGAGCGGCACCATGATCTTCTCCTTCAAACCCCCTTCCACTCAACGTGTCTTCAGCGACTATCACCGGGAATGGAATATTCCTGGGCACAATGGAAGCAATACCATAGTGAGCAAGTGATACATGAGTCGTACGACACAGATCGTACGCGCAACAATGAATCCATGCGACAAAACACATGGAATGCTACGCAGGCGCTGCGGTGACCGCTGATGCAGTGGAGGCAGTGGTGGACATCCACGTGTTCGTTGTGGACGAGGGCCGTTTTCCTTCTCTGCCCAGCCCAGCAGCACGTTCAGCTTCCTCGATGGTGTATGCAGGCTCCTTGAGTGCACGACAGCGCTTTTTGTGTACTTTACTTCTCCAGTGTGAACGTAACGCGGTGTCCGTTTCGTAGTACCTGAAATATGGGACGAGCGAATGATGGAGAAAAATGAAGGTACGAGTAAAAACGGGGGTAACAAATGACGAATGGAGAGACGTACTTGGCACATTCAACGCAGTAGTGCTGGGCCAGACCCGGTCTGTCGAAATCGAGCGGTTGTGCCTCCAGTGCAGCACGATTCTGCCAACGCCACGGGTGGGGGTGGGTACAGGGGAAAGGGGTGGTTAGCCCGTCGGTCAAATACATGGCACGACCGCCGTCATCATCGGGCGACCGTATCATCAGAAAGTGAATGACTAGCTCGGTCTCAGTTAATCTGACTGGGGCCCTGATGGGCCGTACCTGTAGAGCGCGGGGACAGCGCTGGACTCGGGGTTGAACGACTTACTTTTGGATCGAGGTCGATCAGCTGTATCTGATCAAGATCTTTTGTGCGGGCCTGACGGACGATATGTATTTAAAACTTTTGATGGGTGGTCATTATTGCGCATACCCTTGTGCGAGAAGCCCGATGGATGTCGCGCTGTGCTTTGTGAGTTCGAGAGCGTCGTAGACGGCCCATTTGACGTGCGACGGATAGCGCGAAGTAAAAGGGAGAGGTGGAGGACTTGGCCGACCGTTCGAGATGGACGGGGAGGATAACTTTTATTGGTTGACGTAAGCAAGACTAGCCGGACTAGCCGATTTGGCCTTCGTCTATGTAGTACCCACCGACTACAGACTATGATCATTAGCTGCGACTCTCTACCTTTCACAATTTCTCTTGACAGGCTGGATGGGAATAAAATACAAAAGCGTTGGGTGTACTACTAACTACAGTGCCCGACAATCTACACACAGCACAAGGTACACGCCTCAAGTCTTTGTCATGGACTGATTCCTGCATGCAGACGAGCAGAAATAATCCGAGCTGCTTTGAGGATATTGTTGGCACATGATACAAGCTGTTTCTAATCCGAGCTTGACTGCTTCTCTGTGGAACCACATGAATGGTTCGTGCCGTTGACCCAAGACGTTGGCACTCACTCTCGGTGCTTTATTGAACAGTACATTGTCTTCACGCCGTTCCTATCGACGTGAGACGACTGTCTGCACCCTGGAATTGCACATATACCAGGAGCGCTTCTTGGCACCCCACTCCCAGGTTTACCACCTCTTGATGTACTCTTTGCACCTGGTTGAACTGCAGGTACCGCCGGCACGCTTGGTTCATCCTCTTCTTCGGATCCAGAGTCCGATGGATACGCATCTAAATCGGTAGAAACCCCACCGTCTTCTTCCTCTTCTTCGGGTTCTTCGTCTTCTTCAGTGGAATCGTCTGGTATTCAATACTCGTCAATTTAACACACATGCAAAGTTTATCAGGATCGTCACCTTGACGTACAGGGGCCTTGGTTCGAGGTGCCTTGTGGGGTTTCGTGGACGAAGGAGCTGGGGCATTATTGGGAGGTGCGTTCGATGAGCGCGTCGTCTTCTGTTTCGTTGTTGGCACTGCTTGTGCTGTGTGTGGCGGCTTGGCCTGCGTCATGCCTGCAAGCGCGGCGCATGACTTGCCGCAATAATCAAAGCTATTGAACTTGGGCTTCTGACCACAGTGCTACAGATCGACGTCCATCGAAGATGAGCGGCGCTGGATCGTGATTGATCGACGTCGGCGATGCTATGACTCACAATACACAGTTGTACTGCTTTCTGCGGGGCAGGTGCTACGTTCTGACGGCCCGTGTTTCTTGGACCTGCTTTCCCCTGGGGCTGCGACTGTTTCGACCGCGCAGGTTTGGCTGCTGCTTGTGCAGCACACGTCTTGCCGCAGAACCTGTGAGTGCCAAACTGCTTTTTTTTGTGGCAATTCTGAACAGTTACACTTAGATACAGACCGCCACAGACAAGCGACGTTAGAGCGCACCTCGCACAGACTCGGAACCATCGTTAATTATACCAACCTGCAACGACCAACACGTTGATCTTGTCCGTTATAAGGGCTAGAGCAGACGACGTGCAGAGGCTCAACTACCTCGTGTTCGCCACGTTGGTGGTGCTACTTGAAGCTTTGCGGCGCGATAAATATGCATCTAGATTATGATTTCGTCGGGGCTCCGATGGTATCTCTATCGAGCCGTTTCGGGCTCACGATAAGACTCGCTTCAACGGTCCCATTACTCGCCACATAATCATCCGTTTCATCCGTATCTATTTGCTGATAGTGACTGAGAAACTCCATCTATTTGAATTTGTGCAATGCAGGTGCGTTCAGACACGTTGTATCCTCGATGTTGATCTGGTTTCTTTTGGGTTATACTTCCGTGTATCGTGGCCTAGTTCGTTGGCAGTGCACAATGAGGCAATTGTCACTCGTTATCGTTGGCATATACCCAAAGTCGTGCCTTCATATGATTAATAAATGTGCACAGGTTTACAATAAATAGACATTGGATCTCAGGAGAAGCAAGCTCTAACTCTGTAACTGCATCGTGTGTCGGGTTGTGGCCGACGCAGTCCAGGCTCCGTCCTTCAACTGCCTTTAGCGTACATGACGATGAATCTCGGAGTAATAGTTCCTGAATCCCGCACCACGACTCGGTCCCCCATCAGAATCTGACCATTCTTCCATCAGAAAACGGAGGTTACCGGTGGGAGATGACAAACCGAATTATTTTGGCTAGGATTTTGCGGCAGGACGACATCGCAGGCAACCATAACTCGATACGGTGAACTCAGACATGAAGTCGCAAACCGGTCCGCCACGGAGGGATCCGTGGAAGAGTACAGGCCATCTCCGTGTCTGAAAAGCATAGACAAAGATGAGCGGTGGAAAGTAGGGCTGGGTGATTGCACTGACCTTCCTTTATTACCAGGGGCGCCAAACGCGACACACTCAAAGCCGGACTTTACAATATTACAGATTCCACAGGAACGCCAGTCGCATAACACCGTGCCCTTCGTGCCCATGTCGCAGATGCACTGCGAGGCGTGAAACGTGCGTAATAACCGAACACCTCCCCCGGATTCTAGGCTCTGTCTGCAGGTTGACGTTCAGCAAACAGGATTGGCTGTCGATATCCACGCTTACCGGAACACTTCCTTGTTGGAGACGACATCAGATGGGTATGATATCTCGAACAACTTGTCGATCGTCGCTGCTGCCCCGCTCTTCCATCTGTCTTTCCACTCTCGTTCGACTGATCACAACAATGACTATTGATTCGATCGGGAGAACATCAGACTCACATTCTCTCCAAACAGTGCCCGAGCGTTTGATATTCCACATGCGGAGTTCATCCGGCGGCATGTTGGCGCAACCGTTGCACGTTTGCCCATTACACTGCGGCAGAGTGTGGCATCGGGCACAACCTGGCACAATACCGGAACTAACGGCCAGCCTAGAACTAATGAGCCTACACAGCTCCAACATACATTTGAAGCACATACTTGGCATGATCGGATGAACAAAAGCTATTGAACAAAGGGTCCTCTGGTTTCTTGCATCCATTAATAATGCAGCCACTTGGACCTTTCACGGCACTCCGTGCGCAGGTCTTGCCACAATACGAATGGGTAACGCCTGTAGCGTCCACATACTTGGGTTTAATGCCACAAACCTAATACATTTCGGAGTGACCCAAGAGGAGAAGTGAGCTGACGGCGAAGGGACGGAAACGACCGTGCGAGTTTGCAATGGTTGAACTCACTTGGCAGAGATTGGATGCGGGCATAGTTGCTAGGTACCTTGAAAAAGAAGATGGACCATTATGGGGCAGTACCCCCAGTATGTATACCCCCTGCGCGTGTTGCCACGTGTATATCGCACCGCCGCATGGATGATGGTGTGCGTATCACTGACATCGCCAACGACAACGAGAACGGGGCACGACTCGGACGTGTCGCGCGGTGAGGACGCGGTTCTGGCTGCAACGTGGAGTCGGTGCAAGGCTCAAGCGAGACATGTTGCATCGACATGTCGTCGTCCAACAGGTCCCTATAAAGTTGTCCAGCGCAGTTAGCAGGCTGCGCACG
Organism: Imleria badia; assembly: GCA_015039435.1. Classification (NCBI taxonomy): domain Eukaryota; kingdom Fungi; phylum Basidiomycota; class Agaricomycetes; order Boletales; family Boletaceae; genus Imleria; species Imleria badia. Next base: position 47,097 of record MU130864.1, read on the forward strand.
TCGTACTCGCTTGAAACCAAACGCAACGCTAATCCATACCAGCCTGTTATCTCGTTGAAGAATGCCATCCACGCTACAGAAACGACTACCTGCACCCGCCAACGCCCAACATGCGACCGATCAGAGCCCATCCAGGACACCTTCACCGGCCACCGGCAGTGATTCTCGGCGTCAGAGTCAGACGTACGCGATCGACATCGTCCAGACAGTGCGCGTTACGTCCGACGAGCCACTGACGCGTCGCAGGATCGACGTGGTGAAGAAGTCACTAGGGAAGCTTGGACTCGGAGCGGGCGATCGGGGCTGTGTGTCTGATGACGAAGGCGGGGTCGGACTCAGGGTCGTCCAGACGGCTTTGGAAGTCATCAGGGGGAGTGGCACCAAGTCACGGTTGTCCCCGCCCCCTCCGCCCCCGCGTCCCCACTCTGCGTCACCAGGGGTGTCGGGGAGGCAGAAGCAGGATCACACGCCGAAACAGGTTGCACAACCTCCCAAGCGCATTCTGTTCTACCATGCCCATGATCCATACTATGGATTCACCAACTTTTCCCCCGACCCGGTCGAGTACAAAGGGAACCGTTACCCTACGAGCGAGCACCTGTTTCAGTCACTCAAGGTGAGCGAGGGACACTTACCACGAGTGCGGTCACAAGCTCGGGTATATGTGTCTGATGAGCCTGTCCGCACAAGTGGTGGTCGCAGCATCGATGACGCACAGACGATCTGATGTTTGCCATCCCCAGTTCCTCGATCATCGCCCTGAGCTGGCGGAACACATCCGGACGTGCTCCCCTCGCCCGCGCGTCGTTTTCGATGAGACCCACAGATTCAATCCAGAGGTCCGGCCGGACTGGCTGCGCGTCAGAGTCGACATGGTGTGTTTCTTTCTTCGAACGCGTGCAAACAGCATTTGTGTGGGTGATTGATGCGAAACCACAGATGGACATGGTGCTTTGGCACAAGTTCACGCAGAATGAGCACTTGAAACGGGAGCTTCTTTCCACCGGTGATGCTGAACTTTTCGAGGTAAGCGATCGATTCTTTAAGCCCCTATGTCATGGCGTAAGAACTCACTCTCGGTGGCCGTCACCAGGACTCGGACAAGGACGCGTTCTGGGGCGTAGGGCCTGACGGAAAGGGTGAGAACCAGCTTGGAAAGGCGCTCCAAAGGCTGAGAGCAAAGCTGCGGGATGACGTTTATACAAAGGCCTCTCAGCAGCGATAAGCTTATGCCTAGGAGACACTGCTCGTTACGTCGTACGATTTTAATTGATCACAAGTACATACTCAACGATAAATTATCGTGGTTGCGGAAAAACGTGGATTGATGCATATCAGTTTCATTTTGCGCGGAGAAAAGCAGTATCGCCCCCTTAGACCCCCGGTGTAAACTCCACCCCCTTAAACAATGCCCACGAAACTGTTGCCACAAAAAAGACAACGTTGAACTGCTTCTAAAAGTTCCCTGACAATCCAGCTACGCGCAGCGGCGGGCAGCCAGCTTTCATCCACAGCCGACCTTTGTGACACGGGTAGAAGCGCTTTACGGCTGCAACCTATGCAAGTTCTGACCATCGAAGTTGATAAAATGAAAGAAGTAACTGAACAACGAGCTGTGAACGCGTTGGATAAGACCCATGTGCACGAGGTAACAATTTTCACTCACCCCAAGAATGGCCACTTGGACACGTCGCCCGTGTGATGTCCTCTAGTGGCACTTCGGTGTGGCAGGCTGGACACAGTTCATGCAACCCAGCTATCGACGGATCAATCGTAATCGCCGCATTCACCTTGTTCGACAACGCCTCAGCCTCGCGAGATAGATCCGCTGGAGATCCCGCAAGCCGCGCTTGCACGACCACTCGTAGGACAAATGGAACATCAGACGCTGCACCGTCACAGACGAAATGAAGCAGTCATTTTTTAAGCATATGAGAAGACCTACGAGTGAGTGCTGTGACAATGGCTGTGAAGTGGCGAACCAGAATGCGTAGGACCCGGTGGGAGATGCTGGTCAGCTGACGGTGGGCAACTTGCCCACAATACAGGCGCAATTGCTCCTCCTTGCACAGTCTCTGCGACCGTCATGATTAGGTGAGCAATCGGTGTTAGCAACGCCACCCACCCAACACATATCTGCGATAGATAATCTCATCCGTAAAGAAAGGAGACCGTCCCACCCAAAGAGATGGGTAGCCAAGCTCTCTCGAAGCTGGCGCTGAAGCTCCACCCCTATTCTCTGTGATGACGGTGGAACAGACACCACAGGGGGTTCGTCCTGCGGACTTTGATCCAATACTTCCAACAGCCGGGGACATAATTCAACGAAGCGCCCCGTACTGCACAGATGCAAAAGGAGGGGCCGAAGCCGATGCAGCGGCGTGCTTCTCGTCGCTGCACACGAAATCAGGATCAACCTAACCGGAGAAGAAGTGTGGATGGTGTAATTACCGCAATCAAGCTGAACCAGTGTTTCTTGCGCCGCCCTCAAAATGGCGTCAGAATCGAGCGGCCAGAATGGTGCGGTGACAAGCACGCATTCGTGCCTTGCTTCATGTTTGTAGCTAAAATCGGAGGGTCTTAATGACCTTGATTTGAATAATTAGTCACAGCCCGACAAGGGAGACAGCGAGGTACACACTCATAGATCCAGGTCAGAGTAGGATGCGAATCGTAACAAACCAACCCGCTGGTTCGGTTCACATCCACGTAGTCGACGCCTGCAGAAGACGTCTGGGCAAAAAATACACGAGACGCCTGTGAAAGTGCTTCTGATGTGAGTCGGACATCCGATGACGTGGGAACCCAGGATGGCTCGATTAACATATTATGAATAGCGTGAAGAGTTCCGTCCAGAAGCGCCACGAGGAGCACGTCCTCTTCCTTCATGTAGGCAAAGCCCGAGACGTAGGAAAACGCGGAAGAGCCAACCGAATTTTTTTGCGGTTGGATGGTAAGCACACAGCCACCGTGCCATTGTGTAGCTAGCGAGGGCGAAGACCACAGATGAATCACGCCAGGCTTAGAATACACAAGAATTGGCTAAGAAAACAGAAACGGTTATCGAGAATTATCTCTCCGTTAGATAAATTCTTACGTTTCTTCCGGGTACAGCGACCCATTCGAGTGCAGTGACGGCGCGCTTATCTGGAGAACAAACAACATCAGTTGCCCGTTCGAAATCGTTGTCTAATTCATAAGTAGTGAGAAAGCCATCGCCCCCTCGCAACTGAAGCTTCTGAGAAATATTTATGATGAGAACACCACCGTCTCCCGTGGCACATGCCAGGGAACAACTGCCTGCAGAGCACCGAGGTCAACGACCATTCCGAGGGCCAGAAAAAAACCATACATCGTTCACCGCTATGTATAAGCCACGGCGACCAGGCTATGTGGGTTATCCAATTTTCACAAAGCTTCACTTCACCGAGGAGGGAAACCGCTCCCTCCGAATCATCACCGCGGTCGAACCTAGGCGAGTTTAGTTGTGGAAATACAATGGAGTATATGCGTACCTAAACAATTTTACCGATCCTGCCCGGGTCCCAAGTGCGAGAATTGACGCGTCCACCAATGGGGCAGGATAGATACCCCAACTCGGCTGGCTCGACCATGCGATACCTAGGGATGTAACGGTCAGAAACAACCCTAGCTTACGGGAACCACGACTCGCTCATAACCTGGATCCCCAGTATCCACGACGTCTCGTCACTATCCTCAGGTCGTGTGATGTCTAACAGGTACGCAGTCACGTCTTGGATCTAGTATGGATGCATTACGGGTTCTTAAATACAGAGAGACAGAGAGTGAACCTACGTTCACCCATTCGCCTCTCAGATGATTTTTCCCGGCGACCCATAGGGAAATCTCCATATTAGAGTTCAGGATAGCTATGACACACCTTTTGAACATGAAGAAGATGAAATGCGCATAAAATGGAGCCATTACCTTCCACGAGACGTCAGACCGCTCGGGGAACACGTCACAGCCCGGACAGAGACATCGAGGGAACCCAAGGTCAGAGATCCCCAACCTGGAAACGAATGAGCGGAGGACGAGCACAAATGCAGCGTACTACCTTGGCTTATGCTGGGCCATGAGTGGGTTTGTGCTCGCATCGTTTCGATCATTGTCCGGTACCATCCAAGGGGTCGATCGCCCTCGTCGCGGATGGGAGATTTGATGTCCGCAGGTGTGCTAAAGTTGATTCCGTGGTCTGGTGTCTGCATGCACTTGACGCGACTAGACTAGTAGATACCAGAAATACGTACCAGAATATGGACGGCAGATTTTGTGACGAGACAAAGCTGACCGTCGTCCGACCATTGAAGACATCTCACGGATGGGTGAGTTATGACTGTAGGTATGTTGAGCGAGGTGTACACTGGTCTTTGGGACATGGTGGAGAGACTAGTTGTATCTAGACTGTCGAAAAAACGGGCATCAGTATGCAATCACTTGGACGTCACCCGAGATGGACGTGAAGAATCAAGAAGGTGAGGAGGTGAAACGGTCACGTGCAGCCCCGTCCTCCGATTCATCCGGTACTCCGAGCTCGAGCTTGTACCAACGACAGTCCACAGAACTAATGAGTAGCGCAACCTCAGAGTCCAGTAGTACCCCACCAAAGCCGCCGTTACCCCCGGGCATGGTCATCGGTCCAGACGGCAAACCCTGCAAAATTTGCACGGCATGGCGGAACTGGAAACCGAGGCAGTCATCCTCACAACCGGGCACGAAGAAAACAACAGTGGCTATGATGGCAGCCCTCGCGTCTGGGAGTGGTCTCAAGAACGAATCCGATCCTGACACGCGCCCCGCAAACTGCCCTCCGGACGTCGAGCAGCTAGGGAACGCAACCTGGACGTTCTTGCACGCAACAGCCGCGTATTACCCTGAGCGACCTACTCCTTTTCAACGCGCCAACATGTTGAACTTGTTACACTCTTTACCGGTGCTGTACCCTTGTTCTCACTGCGCTACGCATCTGGGGGAGGAGATGAAGCATACCCCGCCAGACGTGAGTAGTCGTGCAGGACTGAGCTGGTGGTTGTGCGAGAGGCATAATGAAGTGAACGAGAGGCTTGGAAAGGATAAATTCGATTGCACGAAAACAGACGAAAGGTGGAGAGATGGTCCTCCCGATGGAAGTTGCGACTAGGGTGTTGGTGAGTTCCGTTGGTCTACATACTCCGAATAGTCTTACTGATGAAAGCGCACGTTCGCAGCCTCTTTTCCAGCTAACACATGGACCAAGCGGTAAATGCATAACGCCCTGACTTCCGCGCTGTTCTCCCTTGCGGCCAGCTGTGGTGGCGGTCATCTTTGGACGGTTCTCTCTCAGACCCGGAACATACCACATCATTGTCGATGTCCGCTGGTGTTTGTATTCAAGACATATAGACTTATTTTACTGTTCTATCTATCACCCCAATCAACCCCCCCCTACGTCGAACTAAGCATGGATTGCATAGCTCTTCCCCACTGACTTTTGTCCCCAGGGTGTCGCTCGACGAGAACGGAGAAAGTTGTGTTAAACAACCCAAACCCATCTGAATGGTAAAGGTCAACCTCACGAAGTGGATAAACGTTCCTCAAGTCTCTCCAATGGGCACCCGCCCTTCAGAGTTTGCCTAGGCGTGTTTACGCCTTTCATCTGCAATTGAGTTGATATTCTCACCGAGAGCAGTGGCATTCATCACAGCCGTGACTGCTCTGGAAACAAACGGTCCCGTTAGAAGAGTAAGTCATACGGAACCTCCTTACCCCCTTGGTTCCGTGAAGGAATCATACACCTAGAGGTAGCAAACCTCCTGCGATCCGGTTGTCCCTTGTCGGTGAGAATGCTAATGGCCCTGCAACAAATTGTTCTCGTATGGGATCAGTAAAGCAATCGATTCATTGTGGTCTTAGTAGAAATAACCTTCTTGACATGCGCATACAGGCGTCGTACCCAACTGCAAAGGTCTATGTCGCCAGGACGGATGGTCTCTAGAGAATGACCCAAACTTGCGTCGGGAAGTGAAATGCTTCCAGGACCCATGCAACGTCGACGATTCACCGGACCGTCAAAGAGATCTAATCCAAAGGGTCGCATGGTGGCACCCTCGTGAAGAATCCCACCAGAATTCTGGCTTCTGGTTGAACAATGAACCCTAGCTTGGATGATCGTCAACACCAGCTCATTCCTCATAACAAGAGTCATGGGTCTTGCGATACCCAAAGCTGAGCGCGCTACTGCTCATCATCCCAGGTCTCATGGACTGCTAAGTGCCTCGAGTAACGCAAGAAAAATAAAAAGTCAGAGATGTGGATGCAGCCTAAATACGATGGGTGGTGTCAAGGTTGATCAAGTGATGTGGTCATTGCATTACTAGCGTACCTCGAATTACCAACCTTTGCCCCAGTGTAAAGAAACTCGGAATCTTGTGATCGTCGAAGGGGTAGATAGAAGTGTACACAAGTCGGGGTTCAAAATTGGTTGACCCATCGCCCCGTCATTACCTACCCGTATTACAGCGCCATGCCTAACAAAAACACCCTCGTCGAGCGCTCGGCTCCCATCGAACGATTCAGGATTTCCTGTGTAAGTAAATCAGTGAACAAGGACACGTTAGACAGCATAGGGTCATTCTACTACGGTTTTCCGGAGGAACGCCAATATGATCATCCTAACGGAGGCACCTACACGCGGTGCAGGATCGAGGTCTACATGTCGACCAAAGGCGATGCCGAATTTGCAGGTTACCTTCCCCTCCCCAACAGATATAGGGAGGGGTGGATCCAGCTGTGCTACAACATCGTCTACCGCCGCAAACAGTGGGAAGCTTGGGCTCAGGAGCTCAATAGACCAGGGCAGGAGCTAAAGGCGCCAGTTCACTTCCTTGAAGACTGCATGAAAAATAATGGCATACGACTACTGCAGTACCTTACTGCAAGGAGGTATATCATCGAAGAACTGCTAAATCACTTCCCTACGAAAAATAACACAGACGAGCTCCGACTATTCGACGAGTACCTCATACGTGACCGCAGGTCATGGCTGTGGACAGAGCCATCTCATATCCCCGAGAAAGAGTGTTTATGGCTGTCCATTAGTCTGGTGGACCCAGCCGACGAAACCGCATTTGGTGAGGTGTTTTCCCTTGCTCTCTGGTACTGGCTGGCTCAACGGCGCTCTTGAAGGCTGGCAGAAGACAGATATCCCAGAGTTGCTTATTGCTCCCAACATGAGCCCTGGACACAACGACTTTATATGGGGGATATCAAACACTTTGATTTTCAAAAGGAGTTTGACAAAAACTTGAGGTTCGTTCTCGAATCCTACAACAGCCGCGAACGCATATTGGTCAACGCAAGGGAAATGTCATATGACGATACTGTCTCCTATCCTTCCCGTTGGCGTGAGACCCATTCACCCCCGATTGCATTCCTGACAGAAGACCAGGACAGGCTTTTCAACCTCCATCTGGTAAAGTACGTACTGGAAGTGCTGGTGGCGAGTGTATGGCGCTGATGGTACCTTTCCAGCTCAGTTAGTCATACATGGATACTACTCGCGACCCTGCGCATTCTCCTACTCCTACTCCTGCTCTCCCTGCTTCCCCAGCTGCTGCTCCAACTTCAGGTATACCCAACAAAGTTCCAGTCCGGATAGATAGATGGATCACAAGCATGGTTCGGAACCTTGTAACTCTAAGGAACATGCTGCGCGCGTGCGCCGCCGCCTTCGTAGGTATGCAACCTTCACCATCTTTTCATTTCAAGTTCACCTTTTCATTCTCAGTTCCCCATGTAGTGTACTTATCTTTCGGTAAGGCATCACACATTGTGTCGAGCCACCTCAACTTGACTATTTGTTCCAACTTGTATTTAGAGCGTACTCTGTCGAAATAATCGGTACAGCTCCCCTGTTCTTACTCACGACAACGACCGACGAATGACCACTTCTCACACTCTCAGTTTGTCTCTTGTGTTCCCGGCTTAGACCGAACTCGCCTATCCCTCTCGATCCTCCCCCGTGCGCAACGTTCGGAACTACCTGCCAACATAACATGCTGAGAGTGTTTAATGAGGTTCGGAGTGAATTGTTGTAGTGTAGACTCGGATTTCGGGTAGTCTGGCAGGATTTACCACATCATCGATGCAATCTTTTGGCGTGGTCTTTTCCTTGCGTGAACTAAGTATTCCGGGCGCCCCTCGGTGTCTCTAGATCTGCGCTGAGCGCTGACTACCGCGGTCTTTGAATCTCTTATCACCGACAGCCTTGATCTCAGTTAGATCTTCCAAGGCTAGTGCCATCGCAGGTGTGCGTTCCACAATTGACTTGGTACATACTACGCTAACAGTGAAATGCTATCGCGTTCGGGCTGGCACCGCCTGTCGCTTGTCGAGATTTCCTTATCCGGTATTGACATGTTGAACAGCCCCGGATTCGACAGCGTTGCGCAAGACCAGACGGGATGGCGTCAAAGGACTCTGACCGCATCACCGCCGCGCAACAAACGCTTGATAGTATGTCACAACGCGCACTCAGCCTGGAATGAGACTCACGCGAATAGCCCTCTTCGACATCTCGCAGCTGCTGAACACGCAACTTGACAAAGAGACGCTCGCGACATGTGTGGGCATGATCGAAAGTGGGGTCAATCCGGAAGCTCTTGCGGTACGCTGGGAACTGCCATTGGTCTGTTCATGTAGTGACTACCTGCAAGGCTGTTATTCAAGAGCTTCGTCGTGAAGCAGCTGTGCTGAATAGCCAAGGATCCGATGGCCGATGACGTCCTCGGGGATGACGGGGCAACTTGGATAATGTGCCTGCTTTGAGCAGAGAGATAATACTGATTTGGTTGATATGGATGATGTTCTGTAGTCGGTAGTTGTATCAATCCTTGTGAGAGCGTGAAAATTACTTTGACTTGGACTCGGGCCTGCTCGCCAAAACACCTTGCCCCAGCTCGTCCACTTCCCCGCTTGAACGTGTTCCTTCGTCTCTTACTTTTCTTCCTCCACGACGACGCCGGAAGCGACCACAACGACGACCACGACTCTCCGTCCACATCACACGTTTTCCTTGGCCACCGCCCTCAACGCCCCATGCAACCCTCCCAGCTCGAGATCCAACGTGAAGTCGAAGCCCTCCGCGACATCAAACGAAGGTCCTCAACGCAGGGCGGCCCAGGTGCTCTCATCCTTGACCCTGATCTTCCAAACCCCTCATCCCCGCCTTCCCCGACCGCGAGCTACTGGGCTGCATCGGCCACACCGCTCAACGACGGCGACTCAAGCAGTGGCTCTCATGAAGACAGCTCAAGCTCCGAGGAACGTGCTCCCTCCTCTGATGATCCCTTCCATCTCTTCTGGGTCCCCGCGCGCCTCCACCCTGAAATTGCACCTGCTGAATTCCGTGCTTTCCTCAAGGAACACGCCCGTACACCCCCACCAGATGGCTCAAGTACCTTGGGTCGATCGTTGACAACAACCTCCCCCGTTCTCGAGCGTAAACGCTCCATGCTCAGCAGGCAGTACAAACCTCCTGAGACTGATGACGTCGAAGAAGAAACCATCGTTCCAATTCGGCGAAATCGCACCGTCCTCGCCCACGCCGGTCCACAACTCACCATAAATGATCTGCAACGCCTCGAGGAACTCGCAGAAGAAGCCACCAAAGACGGTGACCCTTCAAAGCTCAGGACAGCCCTTAGGCGCAGTCTCAGTCTCAACGTCTCTCCCTCAGGTTAGTGGAGCGTCGTAGCATCACACTCACAACGGTCTTGGCTCAAAGCTGTCTCATTCAGCCATCGATACGGACGACATTCCGCCCATGCCGGATGAAGCTGACGCACCAATCATCGTTCCTCCTCCTGGCCAAATCCTTCGCCGTGCTGCGCGGACAAAAATCCGCAAGGCATCAGTATCCGCAGCCGGGGACGGACGTGGATTTACGGCCCGTCGGCGCAGACCTACCGCCAAGCCCACAGAACCACGCACGTCGAGCGACCTATCCTCCAACGATCACACGAGCGAGCAAGCCGATAGCCCTGAACAGTTCAGACGCCCTCGTACCTTCTCCAATGAGAGCATCACTAGCGACGAACAATTCCCTCGCCGATCCGAGCCCTACGGCGAAGAAACATTGATATATGACGCATATGTCGGGGAAGACCCCGAGAGCGAAATCGCACCCTCCATACAAAGACTCATCGCCCCTCCACCCCCTCTGTTATCCTTGACCCTTCCACCAGATGACTCGAAATTGTCTTCGACGGATGTGGCAGTCGAACCACCATCAATGTATCCTGCGCCTGCACCAGAGTTGCAGCATCCTCAGCCTCAGCGGCTCAACCTTGCTGCATCGATAGAAGAGACTCCTCGCACCCCTTCGCCCGATACTACTCTCGTATCGACCACAGAGGAGACCGCCGTGGCGTTGACGTTTGCTGATATCCCTCTCCCAACGGAAAAGTCGGCTAGCCCTGCCCAAAAGAAGGAAAAGGATAAAAGGGGGCTCTTCAGTAAATGGGGAAGCGGTGATAAAAACGGGAAGAAGACGGCGAAAGTGGACAGGGATCGTGAAAAGGAGGCACAGCGAGCTGAGAAGGAGAAGGAGAAGGAAAGTAGTTTCTTTGGCTCGTTGTTCAGCAGCAAGAAGAAGCAAGACGATTCGTCTTCTCAGACGAGTGGATACCCAGCGTCCGGGCGCGAAGCGGCCGCTGCCCTCCTTGGTGCGTCCAAGTCATCAAAGGGACTACCTACGTCTCCCTCTCCGCAGCCGGGCCTTCAGGGACCGTATGCAAGGTACCCGATCCATGTCGAACGCGCGATTTATCGCTTGAGTCACATCAAGCTAGCGAATCCGAGAAGGCCCCTTTATGAACAGGTGCTGATCAGCAATCTGATGTTTTGGTATCTGGGGGTCATCAATAAAACCCAGAATCCGTCGCCAGCTGCGCCCCCTACCCAAGGACCGGATGCAGTTCCAGTGCAGCAGGTTTCTGAGCAAGAGGAGGCGCAGAGGCAGGAGGCAGAGGAGCGACAAAGGGCGGAAAACGAACGCTTGGAACGGGAGAAACAAGAACGCGAGCGAGAACAGAAGGAAAGGGAGAGAGAGTTGCAGCAACAGCAGAAAGAAAAGTCTCGGCGAGGCACCTTGACGAAAGCGAATACCACACAACAGGGCTCCCGGCGCGCGGGAGAGATGCTGGTCAAAGGCCCCCAGTACGAGATGCAGCATCGGGTTATGGAACAGGAGTACAATGGGCCAGGGTACGGCTATGGGTCATCTTCTCCACTACCTGGCATACATCGACAGTCCAGTCCTATCAATCAGCCCCAACCAATTGTCGAGCCCGAGCCTAATACGTTCATGCACTCCGGAGGCATGGATCCACATCTTCTCATTGGTGCAATGTCGCCTACACCAAATTCATTGTCTGCTTCCCCAGCAGCGGTGCCACGTAACCGAAGGTCATCATCCACTTCCCCGCCTCCAAATGGACCTCTTCAGGCAGATTCTTCCCCACAAACTGTCCAGGCGCATCGCTCCCGATCCCCACCCTCTCAAAACCACAACAGATATTCACCGTCATCACCCGTTCCTGGTCGATCACAACCTTCGAGAGGCCCGGCGCGCTCACTATCGGCCACGGCAAGTCCTGGCGCTCCCCTACCCGCAGATGGGAAAGCGAGGAAAGCAGTTAGCGCTCATGCGGTCGCACCGTCGCCGAATGGGATCCCGAGAGGAAGCCTCGGAAGTGTGGCTGCGTCAAGAGGCGAAGAAGAGGACGTGCCACTTGCTTTTTACCAACAACAGCGACGACGGTGAATCTCTTAGGTGCGGGTTCCACCTAAAGCTGGCAGTCGCAGGATGTGCTGATGTAATTTGTGAGCAGGCCTTGTTTTCCCTTTTCTCGCTTTCGATTCGGAATACCCTGATTCACCACGCCTACCCTCATGCCTACGCTCGAACCGATCTAGGAAGTCGTGCATCCAGAATATTCCCAGACCTATTCAATGGAATCCATTCGGACTTACTACTCTATCCTATTCGTGCATGTCCATCCTACCCCAAGCCTACACCCGTCCAAACAAGGACTTATCGACTCGCTTATCATACAATCACATTGCTTGCGTTCTCTCTTTCAGCATTTTCCAATGTTTTTGTATCTCGTGCGTCGTCGCGTCGTCGGTCATTGTCTGCTTGTTATGGTTCGTCGAGATCTTTGAGGGATCTGGGCATCTCGTTTGTGTTCGCATTTGAAGCCTGATGGCTAGCACCGGGGGTAGAGTGTGGCGGATGGGTGGTTGGAAAGGATCCGACGGACGCGTCGAACGTCACTTGTACTTTTCTTTCCTTTTCTTCTTTATTAATATAGCGGACTCTGACTTGCCCCGAAGGATTTTATTAGAGCTGGAGACGCCACGTTCTTGTGGTGGTGTCTCCTTGGACATTTCGAACTTTTACTAAGTTAGTATGGTCGGCTTGGCCCATGACGAGCCTCCAATCTCAGCTAATAAAAGTGTAAGTTTAAAGAGCCCTTTGGAATTTGTCCCAGTCAGTCAGTCTCAGTAAAAACCAGTACATACAGCTGTGGGCTTGACAATTTGCTTAAGTTCAGCCTTTGCTCACTCTTGACATCGTTCGATACATCATCAGTCATTATTGATAGCACTGCTTGAGGAGATCAATGTCATGTAGCATCATTCCCATGATCTTCAATTCAACATCAACCACACCACATTGTCCAACCCCCCAATGATGACCCAACCAACCACCTGTCCTTCACATCCTCCTCTCACTCTTCCTTCTTCTCCCACTTCAAATCCCCTCATTTTTGACACAATTGAAGGACCTGACATCAGTGACACCATCCTGAAGCAGTGCGCTGACCTGTTCAGCAACAACTATGGAATTTGGGGCCAGAGGCCTGCCAACACTAGGGAATGGCAAAGGTATATACTCCAGATACCCCCTCACCAAAATTACAGTAAGGGTATCTCTGGGGTATATACCCTCGCCATTTCCTAGCCAACACAAAAGGTCCCAAGCCTGGTTTGTGGCCTCCCTCTTCCACCTCTCAGTGAGACTAACTTAGAACCAAGGTAGTCGCATCAAGGTGACTGCCACCTTTCTTTGCCAGCAATTCTTGACAACCCTCAAGGATACTGTCCTTGTTGTTTGCTACCAACGTGACCCTCACAATGCAACTCAGTTGGAATTGATTGGCCATGCATTTGCTACAGCCTGGGATTATGAAAGTGGTCAGTAGTCTTCTAGTCTGGGCTAGTTCCTAGTATTGCTAACATGCCTTTGTAAGGATGAGTTGGTTGGGTAATGCAACTTGTTGTCAATGCTTGTCTCCATAACCGGTACATCACGACTTCCCTTCTTCAAATGTTGAAGCAATGCTCCTCCTTCATTGGTATTATGGCTGTCAGCCTTGTGTCCTCTCATCCTGCTGCATGCCATGCACTTGTTAAATATACTTGTATGGAACATTTCTCTTGTTGAGTATAGTCTTCACTGACCTTCCTCAGCTGCTCCAATTCAATCCATTGACACACTTTTCTGCCATGATATTGCAAACTCTATCATGAAGAAATCACCAATAAAATACCTTCAAGATGCAAAGCTTTGTGGCTCCCTGTTTGAAGAAAACTGCACCTCTGGTGCCAATCTCTTCTGTTTTCACTGATTTTTATGTTGACCATGCCAAGCCACTTGAGGCTCTTTCTGTTTATAAGGCCCATCAGCAATGGGTTCTTGGTGAACTTCTTGATGGTCACGAGTTCCTTACCATTGTGCCTATTTGAGCGTCCAGTGTCCACCAGCCCCGTTGAAGGCCCCGCTCATGAGGATGTATTCAGATAGCTTCATCAGTAGTCTGCACAGAGCAATATAAAGGGGCTAGCTCAGTGTACAACGCACTGAAATGGAAATCTTCACCCTGTTGTTGCTAAAGTGGTTGTGAGACAGACTTCCCAGACACAGCCTGCCTGATGATTGGTGAGTTTTTCGGGCCGACCTTTAGCTGGTGGGAACTTCCCATCGCCGCCCATCTTTACCGAAATGATCTTGACTCATTGACATCATATCATGTGGTCGCAATCCCGACCCGGAGGTCGGTTTATCGTATCCTCTACAAAGGCCCGGGATTGCGGAACGTTATCATGGCCATGTCGACTTCAACACGAGTTGTGGGGACTATTGACAAGTTCCATCTGAATCAATCAATGACCGGCCCCATCGCTACAAAACACTTGCATTGAATCCGAGTCGGGCACTCACGGGTCTAACACGGCAGGAAGACGGACTAACTTCGCGTTTCACCTTATCTCCTCACATTTACAGGGTCCCTACTAAGCTTTTTATAACTATATGGGAGTAACACGGACTAATAAGTTCGCAGTTCTCATCTCCTCTCCCCATCATGGCCTCTTCAACCCCTTCCCGCAGCCTTCCCACTCTGCACAATCTAGGTAGCACCATTGACCCAAACCTAGATGTGCAGGCCGTCGTCAATGACTGGTTTGCCAAATTCGCCAAAGCAGTCGGTCTCAAGGATGTGCCCGCCATCGTCGATCTGTTCCTTAATGGTGGCTATTGGCGTGACATGCTTGCGCTCACTTGGGACTTTCGTACCTTCGAGGGAAAGAACGCAGTGTCCAAGTTCCTCCAAGACCAACTCGGCGTCTTCAACCCTCAGCAGGACACCTTTTCTCTTCAGCGCGACCTCGTAGAATTCCAGCAACCCTACCCAGACATCGCTTGGATACAGGCTTTTTTCAATTTTGATACCAACGTGGGCCATGCGTCTGGCGTGTTCAGGCTCGTCCCTCTTCCGGATGGCGCGTGGAAGGCCCACGTAGTTTACACCAACCTCGAGGATCTCAAGGGTTTCCCCGAGCGAACTGGATCTTTGAGGAACTATGAACCAAACCATGGTAAATGGGGTGCCAAGCGCGAGAGGGAAAGGGAATTTCTCGATGAGGAACCCACCGTGGTCGTAGTCGGCGGAGGACAGAGTGGTTTGGAGATTGCCGCACGGCTCAAGATGCTGGGAGTGAATGCGCTCGTCGTAGAGCGAAACCAGAGAATAGGAGACAATTGGAGGAAACGCTATGCCGCGCTCTGCTTGCATGACCCGGTTTGTGAGTCTGGCATCCTGATTCTCTGCCACTTGCACCTTTCTCCGAGTCTGATCGTATCGTAGGGTATGACCATATGCCCTACTTGCCGTAAGTGCATACTTGGACCAGAGTGATTTCTGGTCATCCGAACGACCAATTTCAGGTTCCCACCTTCCTGGCCCGTCTATACTCCGGCATTGAAACTGGCCGATTGGCTCGAGTCCTATGCCCACTCCCTAGAATTGAACGTGTGGACCTCAGCAACCGTCGCCTCGATCGAAAAGGAAACTGGAGACAGTGGGAAACGTTGGTCTGTTCGAGTCGAACGCGAGGACGGACGAAATCGAGTTTTCAAGGTAGACCACGTTGTGCTGGCACTTGGCATAGGTGGTGGCCTACCAAGAATCCCAGACATTCCAGGGCAAGTAAGCATCCAACGTTCTGATCGAGAACCGACTTACCTACAACCTGGATAGGATGAGTTCAAGGGGGAGATATTGCACTCGACTGAACACAAATTTGCGACAGATCATGCAGGAAAGAAGGTCGTGGTTATTGGCTCTTGCACATCGGGTGTGGCGCTCTACTCGTTCTGATTTTCAACCGGAGCTCATGATGATTAGCCCATGATATTTGTGCTGATTATGTGGATCATGGCGTTGGTGAGTTGCATTTGTGACCACCCAGTATCACGGGCTGATGTCCTCGATAGACGTCACGATGGTTCAACGAAGCCCGACTTATATCATGTCAACCAAAGAGGGGATGCCCCGTATGCTAGGTGACATTCGTTCTCTTGATGTGCAATCGCTTTCTGACAGATCCCGACATTCAAGCACTTTTCTGGGATGGTGGCCCCCCAACGGACGTCGCAGATCGCGTCAACGCTTCGTATCCGACACACGTCATCAAATATCTCCAGCAACGCGTCACCAAGGGTATCGCCGAGGCCGACAAGTATGTTCCCGCTTGTTCTTACCAGTGAACAGTGACCTATACGCGTGCTTCAGAGAACTTCTCGACGGCCTCCGTAGAGTCGGATTCAAGCTCACCTTTGGAGAAGACGGTTCAGGCCTATTCCAATTGGCGTTCGGCAAGGCGGGAGGATACTATTTGGGTACGTTCTTCCGTATACAGCACGAGTCAGTAGATCGGAGCTCTTTCCTTACTCTAGATGTCGGTGCTTCTCAGCTAGTTATCGACGGCGAGATCAAGTTGAAAAGCGACGGGCCGATCAAGAAGTTCACGCCAACTGGATTACTTTTTGAAGACGGTTCTACATTGGATGCTGAAGTTGTTATCTTCGCAACCGGGTTTGTCTTTTTCCTTCGTGACAGTCCTGTGACCCATGCTATCATTGCAGCTACGGCGATGCACGGAGCGCATGCATTGATCTCATCAAGAATGCAGATCTGCACGATAAGATTCAGTCAATCTGGGGAATTGATGATGAAGGCGAGATCAACGGGTTGGGTCGCGAGATAGGTAAACCCTCAGGCTGCAAAGAGGTCGCTGGGCTTTGGTGCATGATGGGAAACCTCGCTTTGTGCCGGTTCTACTCGAAGCACGTCGCACTCCGTACGTATCTTCTCGCAGAGTTTCTCTTGATCGCTACAAGATTACTGACACGGCCGGCTCAGAAATCAAGGCGTACCACGAGAACGTTTTCGGGGTTCGCTACGGTTCTGGAAACTAAGGTTGCATCGTCGAATGGCTCGGGTATCAATGGAAATGGAAAAAAAGACATCACTGTGTAGGATTGTACCTGTAAACTTTTCGGACTCGAGGTTTAAGCGCCAGCAAAACAGCATGCGCTGAAATTGATTGTGGCGTTCAGGGGCATTCCAAAAAAGGATATCTTTCCACTGACGTCACGGTGTCACGTCGATGCCAGCGTTGGAGCTCTGGACTCAGACCGCAATGAAATGGAGGCACAATCTTATAAAGACCGCACGCTCGCCACAATTATCATTCATTCCTTCCCTCTTTCATCACTTCTGCCATGGTCAAGCCGGTCAACCTGGATTCCCCGTCGCAAAGACTAGATCTTTCTTTATCGCAAGTTCAATTTGGCATGACTGAAATTGATATAGCGCCAACCACTCCGAAGACACCCGCCGACGAAGGAAAAGAATTCTTTTTGAACCAACGATTAGAGGGCGAACAGCCAATCCGTGTTTACGAACTTAGACTCGATCCTGATGGCGGGCCCAGCAAACAGCGATCGGCGAGTTTCCAAGTCGTTCACTTGGATTATCTACTTACTCGAGACCCCACAGTATATCCGCCTCCCCCCTGCCTATGTCCCTTACATCTTACGCGTCTCTCTGGATGCGGGGACACCTGCCTCGAAAAATGGCGTATTTAGAACAAACATCCCCCTTGACGGTGGCTTGTTCGAGCGGGACAGGTTCGCGGAGCGAAAGTAAGCGTGCAAAGATGGTTGGTGAACAAGACTGATCTATACACTCAGACTACCCATTGACTTCTCCAAGCCCATCCAAGTCGATCTCCCCATCTCCCATGCAGGCGCGTTCGTCTATTGGGTTGAATACGATAGCGACTTTCCCGGACAACGTATCAAAGGCAGGGAAGGCTACTTTAATGTCGACCCCATCCTTCGCATCCCTGCACGTTTACCTATTCTCTCCGCTGACCTCAAACCACTCCTGCCTTCGGAAGAAGGGGCTCAAATTTTGCCAGACTATGTCAACTTACCTCTCGATGGAATCGCAATGTTGACAGTCATATCTAAATGGATGGGTCCTATCGAACAATGGAAGAAGCACTTTCAAGAAGCTAGTGATCGCGGTTATACCATGTTGCATTGGACTCCTCTCCAGGTGCGCGGCGCTAGCGATAGCCCGTACTCTATCAAGGATCAGAAGAACTACGATCCTCTCATGTTCAATCCCCCCGTTGAACCGTTGGCAGCCGCTTCTATCGTAAAAGACACTTTGCGAGCAGCCAGGGAGGAATATGGCCTTTTGAGCCTAACGGATGTGGTGCTTAACCATACTGCCAGCGACAGCGAATGGCTCGTCCAGCATCCTGAAGCAGGCGAGTCCTTGATGAACCAAGTATGTTGCTGTTCTCATCAAAAGCTTAGGTTACAGCCCTTCAAATACTCCCCACCTGACTCCTGCATTAGAATTCGATGATGCTATCCTCGAGTTCTCAGGTTCACTCCAAGGCGGCGGACTTCCCACCCATGTCACCTCCCAGAAAGACATAGACACGCTCATGAGCGCTTTTGAACAGCATTTAAAGTCAAAGGAGCTATGGCAGTTTTATGTTCTGGACGTGCAAGAAGAGAAGGCCGCCATTCTCAGTGCGCTGACATCTGATTCGATTGTGCCTTGGAATGGCGTGGACCTCAATGGAAAATCTGCACCTGCGATTGCCGACATTGTACGGTCATTTGGTTCTATCCATGGCCTCGGTGCACTATCTTCGCGATACTGTGCGCATGTCGACGGCGACATAGCTGCCGGAATTATGAAAGCTGCATGCGCGCACAATGCACATGGCGATCAAGCACTTGCGGAGGATTGGAAACGGGTTGTTGATGTCTTGAACGTATCACTCTACGCTGACTGGGAAGGAGATATGCGAATAGCGCTGGACATGATCAAGAATAGACTGAAGTACACCCGACTTAATTCGAATGGACCTAAACTTGGGGAAATTTCCAAAGAGTGCGTGTTCGTCGTTTTGCACGACATGTCAGCTGACATGATGTTGGCTAGTTCACCTTTGGTTGAATCCTACTTCACGCGTCTGCCGGGATTCGAAACAAATCCTGCTTTATATTCCGTTGCAAACAATGGTTGGATATGGGATGCCGATCCATTGGTAAACTTTGCTCTGCCACCTTCTAAAGCGTACTTGCGCCGAGAAGTTATTGTCTGGGGCGATTGCGTGAAGCTTCGTTATGGCTCTTCCCCTTCGGATAACCCCTGGTTATGGAGATTCATAACCTCTTATGTCACCTCTCTCGCGACAACATTCGACGGATTTCGTATCGATAACTGCCATTCGACACCTCTGCACGTCGGGACCGCCATGCTCGATGCTGCGCGGAAAGTGAACCCAAACCTATATGTCTGCGCGGAGCTCTTTACTGGGAGCGAACAGATGGATCTGATGTTCGTGAGGAAGTTGGGAGTCAATAGCTTGGTCAGAGAAGCCGGGAACGCGTGGGATCCTAAGGAGTTCTCAAGGATCATGTATCGATATGGATTAGGGAAGCCAATGGGTATGTTCTTGACTTTACCCCGTGCTCAGATTAATCTCAGGCTCCTTGCTCCCGCCTTTGTTTATAGGATCGATGGATGAGGCATGCTTAACAAATGTGCAAGAACTCGCTCCACCATTTGGCACAGGACCCCCTCGCCCGTGTATCGTTACTCTTCTCCACGGCTCCATTCCGCACGCGATCATGTATGATCTTACTCACGACAATGAGTCTTACCTCGACAAGTTTACCGCTGAGCACGCACTCTGCGTGGCCGGAATAGTTACGTTTGGGTATTGCGCTGTGGCCTCCGTCAAAGGATTCGATGATCTATACTCGAAGCTTCTAAATTTGGTTCAAGAGAAAAGATTGTATGACGTCACGGATCTTGGGGAGGGATCGGGAATTGCCAGAGCAAAGAGGGTGTTGAACGGGCTAAAGAGAGAGATGGTGCTTGGGGGATATGAAGAAGCTCATGTGTTTCAGGACGGTGATGCAAGTACCCAGTTCGGTTCTCTTCTCGCAGTGATGCTGTGCTGACGATCTTTCTTGTGCCACAGTATATCATCCTCCATAGAGTTCACCCAAAGACGCAAAAAGGATACCTGCTCGTCGGTCATACGGCGTTTACCAAACGTCCCAAAGAACGAGGATGGCGTGAGTAGTTCTATTTCTCTGTCCCACACCTGACGAGTTGACGATGGCTTACAATAGCGAACCCCATCGAACTGAGTCGGACGCGGGCGAAGTTTATCTGTGGGTTTGCTATCGATTTCCTGTCATACGAAGCTCCTCGAGACACGGAAACGATAAAGGGCTTGCCCAGCAGACTCATCGACTTACCCGATGTTCCGGCCATTCAGAAATCAAATCCTGCTGGTCCGCTTTGTTCCATCATCGTTCCCGACTTCTTTCCCCCAGGCAGTATTATGATTTTCGAAGTTGAAGCTGAACAAGCGGATCCTACCCTCGACATGTTCTGTGCCGATGTTGACTCCGCGGCAGCTGCTTTTTCATCCCTCGATCTAGTGGATCTCAATGTCGTGCTCTACCGTGCTGATGCAGAGGAGCGAGATGCAACTGACGGGAAGTTTGGCGTGTATGACGTTCCTGCTCTGGGTCGGTTGACATACTCCGGGTTGGAGGGGTGGATGGGACCGCTCCAGGCAGTCATGACCACTAATGATCTTGGCAATCCATTGTGCGAAAACTTGAGAAAGGGGACATGGGCTCTGGATTATACGGTCGAGAGGCTATTCCAGTAAGTTCATGCCGTGTACGAAGTGTCCGTATTGACTGGAGCGAACAGTCAAACGGACAATTTCCCGAACTTAGCCGCTCCTGCTCAATGGTTACAACAGAGGTTTGAACGGATCAAAAACAGCGTTTCTCCTTACCTGCGGCCCAAGTTCTTCGCTATGACCATATATACAGCGTACAAAGCTGCTCGACGCGCTGCTCTTGAACAGTTTTCCGAGTTCGTATCCACTGGACACGAATTTACGCAAAATCTCGCCCTATGCGCCGTACAGATGCATGGAGTCGTCCAGTCAGCATCATTGGATCCCAGCAAAGCCACACCATCACTCGCTGCTGGACTTCCTCATTTTAGCACTGGATGGGCAAGGTGCTGGGGCAGAGATGTGTTCATTTCACTGAGAGGACTTTTCTTAACTACAGGAAACTACGAGGGCGCGAGAAGACATATTTTAGCATTCGCTTCAACGCTAAAACATGGTCTTATTCCAAACTTGTTGGATTCGGTGAGAAACCCCCGGTACGTCGTAATTTCACCTGCGTTGATCGTCAAGTGGATGACAACCTTCGTGCAGATACAACTCACGCGACTCGCCTTGGTGGATGTTGCAAAACATCCAAGACTACGTCAACATGGCCCCAAATGGTATATCTATTCTTTCCGAGACCGTTAGCCGCCGTTTCCCCGCGGACGACACTTGGGTAGCGTGGAACGACCCCCGCGCGTATGCCTATACCAGCACGCTGGCTGAAGTTATCCAAGAGATTTTTCAGCGGCATGCATCGGGGATTTCCTTCCGTGAACACAATGCGGGCCCAAACCTCGACATGCAAATGAAAGATGCAGGGTTTGATATTGACATCCACGTCGATTGGAAGACAGGGTTCATCTTTGGTGGGAGCAAATATAATTGTGGGACGTGGATGGATAAGATGGGGGAGAGCGAGAAAGCTGGGACAAAAGGTATTCCTGGAACCCCGAGGGATGGTGCTCCGGTCGAGATTGTGGGATTGGTGAAGAGCACACTGAGGTGGTTGGATGGGCTAGTGAAGGAAGGCAAGTTTCCTTTCGAAGGGGTTGTTGCTTCGAGTGAGTAATTCCCGTTTGCGATGTCCGGATGTATTTCACTGACTCGAGAAACAGTCGACGGGAAGGACAGGCTTGTCACGTATGGCGAGTGGAACGACCTTATCCAGAGGTCATTTGAGCGCTACTTTTACATCCCTTTGGGTAATAAATTAGACTGCTGTCCGGATCATTCTTGCTAACCATGCCACAGATCCTGCGGATGACACCCAATATGCCGCTGACACGAAACGCATTCACCGTCGAGGGATCTACAAGGATGTTTACGGATCTGGGCGAGGGCGTGAATGGTCCGACTATCAATTCAGACCCAACTTTCCGATCGCGATGACAGTCGCCCCTGAACTATTTGACGAAACACATGCCCTACAGGCGCTCCGGCTGGCTGACGAGATCCTGCGTGGCCCAATGGGGATGAAGACCCTGGATCCAAGCGACATGCAGTACCGCCCATACTACGACAATTCAAACGATTCAGAAGATAAGGCAGTTGCCAAAGGGCGGAACTATCATAATGTGCGTGCTTTGCCAGTGTGTGTCCGTATTAGACTGATAAGGTATATATCAGGGCCCGGAGTGGGGGTGGCCACTTGGGTACTTCCTGAGAGCATATCTTCATTTTGACACGCGGGTAGGAGCGGGAAAACATGTACGTCACATGCTTGTGCCCTCGAGACTGATGATCAACGATAATGATATTGTTTAGGACCCCCTGCAAACCCTCCACTACCTACATCGAGCGTTGCTTGAACCGCGGCATTACATCCAACGCGACGCTTGGGCTGGTCTTCCGGAACTGACGAACAAGGATGGCGCGTATTGCCGGGACTCGTGTGAGACACAAGCGTGGAGTGCGAGTACGTTGCTGGACTTTCTGGAAGAGGTGAGGAAGTATTCATAGATGATTGTACATGTATTAGAGGATATGTAGTGAATGCGGCGACGGAGATGAAGTGAGCGAGGTCCTTTCCTTACGTCGGTGACGGGAGAGCGGGTGTGTGTGGCGTTATTTGTCGCTGAACAAGGATCTCAAGATGAGGTGATTGCCGACTTTTCATAGCGATCCCCTTGCACTCCTCCACTTCTCTGGAGGTGGAAGAAAAAAAAACTGTAAACTCTCTTCTATGTCTTTCTTTGGTTTCGAGTCCAGCAATCTAGAACAGGACAGGAAGAGATTCTTGGAAGGCGGGCACCAAGAAACCGAAGACCTTGCGGTCTACACTTGGGGAGAAGAGAGCTACGACGGTCTCGGCGATGCCCTCCTGGAGGGCGGCGATGAGTTGAATGACGAGACTTTTGGTGGGGCTGGCGTCGTCGGTCAGTCTATAACCCTTAGCGTTCTCGAATCTGATAACATTAACGGGGATCATTGGCAAAACCCTTCATCACAGGCAAAGATTTCGATTTTGCGAGCCACACGTTCACAGATCCAGTTGTCGTCAGACATGATCGCCGTGCAACTCCCCAAGAACCTCTGAGGGAGTGCACCCCTGCCCAAGAGCGCACTTATGCTGCTTCGAAGCACTCTGAGCGGGGTAAGCCATTTGCTCTTCTGATTTGGTGTCGACAGTCCTTGTACTTATCCACTGCATGCTCTTTCCCTAACCCGGGTAGGCATCTCTCCAGCGCCCGCTTCCGCGCCTTCTGGCCCCCACTCGCTCGAGTCGATCTGGGACGACAGGTCTCCGTTTTCACTGCTCCGAGGCGCCAACGGGGCGGCGCGTGCCACGGATCATCGGCCTTCGTCGACATCCAGGCATGTGTCGTCGACGTCTCTCGCTCATTCTCCACAAGCGCTTGCGGATCATCATCGCACACCTGATCAGCAGCTGCACCAGCCCATCTCACATGGCGCTAACCCGCTCGGGGCCCGAACCGTACAGGAGATCGAGGCTGAGATGAGGCTCGTGGCTCAGCAGGCACGGCAACGCCAGGAGCTGGAGCTCAGGCAGCGGGAACGGGAACGGGAACGGGAGTTGAGGTTGGCAGAGGAACAGCAGTTGTTGCTGCAACAACAACAACAGCAGCAGCAGCTTCGAGACCAGGAACGTCTCCGCCTTTTGCAACTCCAGCAGCAGCAACTTATCCAGCAAGAACAGCAACTCCGTCTTCAGCAAACCCACCAACAACAGGTGACGCCGCCCCCACGCTTGGCCCATCATACGCCAACTCAGACTCTATTGCCGAGGACGCAGTCTCCCAGGTTCCATCAACAGCATCAACACCAGCAACAGATCTTGATGCTCCAGCAGGAACAAGAGAGGCAGCAGCAAGAGCGATTGAAGGAGTTGCAGGAACGCCTGAGAATGGAGGAGCTCGAGAGGCAACTTCGCGCCCAACAGCTTTCACAGCTTCAGCAACAGCCGTCGCTCCAGGCTCGCCGACAGGCAAGCTACGCTGACTTGCAGGCATTGCAGCAACGTCGCACGCATTCGCCTGCCGCTTCTGCATTTTCTACAGGTTTGAGTGGGGCCGGGGAGCTGCCGCTGATTAACCAGCAGAACGCGCAGTTTTTGCCGCAGAGCATCCAGCTTCAACAAAGGCTGTTGTCGGAGATGGCTCAGGCAGAATTTTTACGAGATATGCAGGGTATCAGTCAGGCGGAGCAAGAGGCCCTCAGAGCAGAAGCTATGCGCAAGATTATGGAAACCGAGCGGATGGAAGAGAAACGACGACGAAAAGCTTCCAAGATTGCTCACATGGTAAATCGTCCTCTGTGTTTCTGCTCGGGAGCGGTGTAATCCAGACCATTTTCTGCAGTCACGCTATAACGACCTTATGACGCAATCTGACAAGGACTTTATAACCCGCATTCAAGTATCGCAACTTGTCACTCAAGATCCTTATGCAGAAGACTTTTACGCACAGGTTTATGGTGCCATTCTTCGCTCTCGTTTGGGTCTCCAACCCGGCGCGGATTCAGAACGCGTTTTGAAATTCGGAAGCGGAGGTGGTGTAGGATTGGGTATGCCAGGACAAAAGTCAGGTGGTAGGAGACCGAGTGCCATGCAAAAGATGGAGGCGCAAGTGGAGAGGATTGTTAGTAACGCTAGGATGAGGGAAAGGGAGAAGGGACTGCACTGTGAATCTTCCTTGGACAGTTCAAAGGTGGATGCTGACTCGCGTTTGATATCCAGCGTTACACAGTCTTCAAGGTGCTCTTGGTAAAACATCCGGACGGAGCTATAAAGCTGCTCCGCGTCAACTCCTGCAAGTGGACTCTGCTAATGCAGCCGCCACACTGTCGGGCACGCACCCGCACTTCTTGAGAGAGGACGGGCAAGGGCACAGTCTCAGTAGAGATAGCGACGGCGCGGTGCGCGAAGCTGCGAAACTGGGACGGGAGGCGTTAGGTGACGCAGCCGGCGTAAGTTGACTTTTTTTCCTCGTCTTCTTTCACAGCTTACCCTTTTATAGCAGGACGGCGTGGTCAGAAAAGATCCGCTTACGCAGCGTCAGGTCCTTGTCGCCCTCGAGTCGCTGTACGATCTTGTGCTCGACATTGAGCAACTGAGGCGGAACCAGCCTGCTGAAGAAGACGAAGAGGCTGTCTTTACCTGGTGCGTACTAGCTTGCGTCACAGCATAGTGCTGGTCATTGAAATTTGAATGTGCGCACAGGGAGGCAGAATACGAAAGCCTCGTTGAGGAAATATGGGTTGGTTTACAAGTCTTGGTACCCCTCGAGACCAGGTTTGCCTCTGCACTAGACCTACAACGCAGTTCAGTACTAATGTTTGGGATGTAGTGATCCTCATCCATTCATCTCACTGCTCACACCGGCAAAAGGCAAAAGAATCTTGCCGAGGCTCAGTCGTCACATTCAACCTACCCGCATGCTTACTCTCCTGACCCTTCTCGTCGCATGCTTCTCTCAGCTGGACGTTGTCAAATATGCTCACCTGCTCGATCTGCCCGAAGATTCTCACCTCCACACACAAACCAGATCGCCGTCTTCCAATGGCGACGCGAACCCACCTGACAGAGACGAAGTGGAGAGGCAGACGCAAGCCTTTCTCGGAAGTGTGCTGCAGAGTATCTTGCCGGTCGTAGCCAAGGCAGAGCTAAGGCTTATCGCCGGGCTTTTGGGGTTGCTTTTGGACAGGAGCGATGCAGTGATAATTGCTCAGACTAGGGTACGCGTGGTGTTGCCTCCTTACAGAACGACGCTGACTAAGCGATTCCAGCCTGGCATTGCGATACTGACACTGTTCATGAGTCGGGTGGAAATTATCAAGCAAGGAATGAACGGCATTCCAGAGACGGATATTCTTACGACCGAGGACGCTGAGCAATGGTACGGACATTGACGTCTCATCATGTCAAACGATTCATCTGATCCGTTCACAGGCAACTCATGTTTGATCACCTGTTCCAACTGCTCGCACCTCATTTCCTCCTGCTCTTCCCTTCTACACGCCGTGCCCTTCAGCTTGCCGCCACGCCCACGCAACACAATAACCACGGTCGTGCGCCAGCACAGCCATCCGGCACAGAGATGCTCGACCAGCCAGTCTGGCAATTCCTCGCTGCACTGGCGCTCCACGCATCGACAGAACAGCAGTCCACGCTGGTCTCTGGTCTGCGCGAAAAAGTGCTCGAAAACGTGGCGAGCGCGCAAAAAGGGTGGGGGGCGGTAGACGAGGAGGATAGAGAGGCCAAGCTCGCCAACGTGAATTTGTTTTTGCACGCGTTGGGCTTGGATAGTTCGCAGATCACGATCTAGACGGGGTGTGGGACGCTGCTAAGGTGCTGATTTCGTCTGGAACCCTGCTCTCTTTCCTTGTTTTCCGTAATACGTATTTCAGGTCTGGGTATGCTTTCGATATCGTTGCGTCGCCTAGTTAGAAGGATAACATGTATCTTGTGCTCCGGGAATTGTACGAATTATGTTGGGTGCCCACATCGCCGAGCCTCACGCCTATAGAACAGAGAACTTGAATGCAATTTCCGATATTTGACAAGCTAGAGAGGGACATGACACAACAAGTCTCGTATACTCGAGGGAAGCGCTTCAACACCCGCACACACGCCCAACTCTGCCCGCCGTTCGTCGCCCCGTTTCTGGATCGCCTCCATCGAGGACACCTCCCCGAGAAGATCCAACACGGGAAGTCGCTCCCACTCTGGCAACGCCCCGCCCGGCAAGTCCAACAACCTAGGCCCGTGCCCCACGTCCGCCCCCGCCCCCGCGAGACGCATCAACGGGAGCGAAAACAGGTGTTTCTTCCGCTCGTACACCTCCCCCGGCTCGTCCCTGACATGCGACCCCACCTCGAGGTGGTTCGTCGACAACGACGCAAAGTCGTCGTAGTTGGGGTAGAGCATGACGTAGCCGCGGAGGTAGACGAGCTCGATGAAATACTTTTTCCACGACTTGGTCCACTTGTTGGAGCGCACCCCTGGGACGATGGTGGTGTCGATGGGGAGGGCGGATTGGGAGAGGCGGAGGGAGAGGTAGTCGTGGAATTCGCGCCAGGGGGTGGGGAAGTAGAGGGCGCCCCAGCTGCATGGGATTTGGGAGAGGTAGGGGGTGGTGGGGTCGGTGAGCGACGCGGCGCGGAAGAGCGTGCGC
Organism: Imleria badia; assembly: GCA_015039435.1. Taxonomy (NCBI): domain Eukaryota; kingdom Fungi; phylum Basidiomycota; class Agaricomycetes; order Boletales; family Boletaceae; genus Imleria; species Imleria badia. The sequence goes on from MU130864.1 coordinate 74,381, forward strand.
GCGCTGAAGGGCTGGCGGCCTGTAGGGCGGAGCTCGATGATTTTCTGCTGGTAGAGGCTGATCCCGAAGAGCTTTGAAGAAGAGGGGCTGGACTCGCCATATCTAACGAGGATGTCAGGACGCGCGATCACCCGGACAAAAGAGAACAAAACTTGTAACGCAAGAGAGCCATTTTGACCCATGCATAAGACAAAGGTGACAATTCAATGTCGTCCTCGAGCAACAGACCATAGGAGTCGTCGCAGTGTGGGTACCATGACTCGACGACAGCGGGGAGCAAGCCACCGTGAATGACGCGATGGTGGAGAAAAATGTCACCATGGGGCCATTCGAAATCATGCACGATATGCATAGTTTCCGGGTCAGCAGTTTGGTCCATATTGATACGTATATCAACCTTGTCACCGTAGAATAGCGTACGTTGTATCGAATCAAGGAGACGCCGGAGTGAGTGTGGCCGATTATTGGTGATTACAGTGAGAGTAGTTTCAGGGACGTTCCAATCTGTGTTTAGAAGGAGTGTAAGATTAGTCTGCGGGAGAGAGAGGACGAACGGCGTAGTTCATGGAGGGTCAATGTACCGATCCACTCGGTGTATGGCAACTCGCGGCGAGGAAGCCTGATCAGGGTGGTGTTGAGAAAAGGGGGTTGCTCTAAAATCAATGAGAAGGTTGATGAAACGAGGTCCTGGTGGTCCAAAGCGATCACGATGTCGGGTACGGATCCAAGGACGTTGAGCCAGTCGGATAAACTAGGGATCTCCTTCGAGCGCTGAAAGTAGGGTACAGTGCAATTGACAACGCCGGACAATTCCGTTTCGTCGATGGTATCATAAAGATAGGCCAATACGGTGTATCCTTGGTGACGGAGCTTGCAGGTCGCCGGAATGAAGTTCCAGAGGTCCTGTTTGCGGGGAAACGCCAGAACAAAGAACCCGCGCGGGGATATAGTGAAGGAAGCGAGAGTGAGAGAGTCCGGTCCCTCGCCGGGGTCGAATTCTGTCCTTGGATCACACGCCGCTCTGTCCAAGATGTCCGAACCGATGACGATGCCGCCAAACGATCCTCGTGTCGATTTTGCAATGTAATCTCCTAGTGCAGGCCAGACCAAGGAAGGAGAGGTGAGAGGTGCGCTCGCCAGGAGACTAGTCGGAGCGACAAAGGGAGGGACGAGAAACGCAGCAGGCTGTATGCGGTCGGAGGGCGTGAGCCGAGACCAATTAGGAGAGAATCCGCGGGGTCCAACAGGCAGATGCACTGGACGTGGGTGCACCAGATACGCTCTATCGCACGCGGGTACTTGCTTGAACGCGTGTTCGTCGAGGAGAAGAACCCACTGTGTCTTTACGCGCGCGATGACCTGGAGCGAGGCTTGGTGGTGGTGCGAGAGACCAGACCATGGATATAGAGACACCTTTGGATGGCCGTCCGACAGAACAGTGCGAAGCTTGCGATGCGTGTCGGAAACGAGTGACTGGGGACAGACAATCGCGACTTCGTATAGGATAGTTGTTGGCGCAAGAAAGGGAGCCAACAGCTCGTCCAAGTCGGCAAGGGTGCTCTGAATGACGGGCAATACGACGGTCAGCGAGTGGTCCTCGACGATGGCTTCGTGCGGGGTCGATTTGCGGGTGGTGAGCCAGAGGAGATAGAGGAAGACGAGGACGAGCAGCCAACGAGAGAATAGAGACATGATGTCGGTGGTTGATTACCAAGCGGCTCTTGGTTTCGCTCCATGATGGCCTCGACGTCCGACGCAGCGCTCAAGGCAGAAATCGCGCGTCTTACAGGTAAATTGAGCGCTGTAATTCAGTGCTCGACGTCGCTGACGAGCTCGCAGGTGCAATCAACCAGCACAAGCAACGATCCCGTCCGTTACCAAGATCAACACAACCCCGCGACGTCGTCATCGATGGGGTCACTTTCGAATCGTCGTCTCGCTCTCTCGTTCGCAAGGACCGTAAGTCTCGCTCGTCTGTTTGCAACCACCCTGGAATTCGACCCATCCCCTCTAGTACCCTCAGCACCCACCAAGGTCCCCCTCAAGCCGATACCCCAACCAACAGATTTCTCAAGGACAACCCATGGACACCGTCTCCCCGCTCATCGAACTTACAAGCCAAAGGTATCTTCTCGTACCCAGCCACACCGACCAAGGAACCGCAACATGACCCTCGACAACACTCGTCGCACAACACAGTCTGTCCACCGCCACAGTTCGTGCGACGACCCCAATCTGATTGCCCATTACAGAGGCCGCCAACCCAACAAGCGCATGAAATATCTCAGCAAACCTTGCCCTCGCTTCACTACTACAGGTGCGTCTCCAATTGCTTCCTGCCAACGTTCCATCCTCAATGCAGACGACCCCCTCTTCATACCACGGCTGTTCAGGTGCCTGCAGCCGTGGTCTCACTTGTATGTACCAGCACGACCCCAACAAGATTGCCATTTGCTGGCACTTTTTGCATGGCAATTGTCCCAACTCCGCCGAGTCCTGCAATCTTTCCCATGACCCCATCCCGGAACGTACTCCCCTCTGTGTTCATTTTGCGAACAACGGGCGATGTACTCGGGAGAATTGTCCGTTCCCCCACGTTCGCGTGGGCCAGCGACATGGCGTTTGTCGCGACTTTGCAGTACTCGGGTATTGTGCCAAAGGTCTCGATTGTCAGATGCAACACGTCCGGGAATGTCCAGACTTTGCGGAAAAGGGCACTTGTTCGACCAAGGGTTGCAAGCTCCCCCATGTCATCCGTGCAAATCGCAACCGCAAAGTGCCGACCTCAACGAGTACGACCAAGACTGGCGCGCCTTTGGAAAACGCAGCCACTGCTAGCGTTACCACGGTCGCCGCTGGTTCTGATAATACCTCTAACAATGCCTCACAGCAGACCTCGGTCCAAGACGCTCAGCTTGGCGATGAGTACATCTCTCTCATGTTCAATGAGAGCGAAGAAGAGAGTGACGACGACAGTGACAATGCCACTGATGCGGAGGACGGGGACGCTAGTGATGAGGAAGAGGGCGATGGCCCCACGTCAGAAGATGGACCAGAGACTGGTCCTTGATACGGATTCGTTTCACACTCGTATTTTGTTTCTATTCGCTTTGAATAAATGTACTTTATATGTGACATGGGTTATAATTTTTTTCGTCACGAGGCATGGAAATACGTAAAACAACAACGGGATTGAACATAAATCTTATGCCTCTGTCAGCTCACGCAGACGACGAACCGTGCTATGCCAGGTTAAGTACGGGATCGTCCAAAACTGCATATCGCTCACCTCCGCACTGTAGCAGCCGCAGTCGTCGCCACTGTCCAAGCACCGCCAGCGATCGTCTTTTTGCACGAACGGCAATGCCAGATACCGACTGCCGTACGCTTGACGGAATCCTGTCGAATTCGACAGTCAAATGCATGCCTGAAGAGGGATAGGAAATGCTTGCCTTGCCGCAGAACGTGCAAGTGTAGCGAGCGTGTTGTGTCACTTCCATCTATGCACCCAGCAGATCAGCCATGGCACAAACGCCGTAGGAGCGACTAAATGCACACCTTTTTCACCTGCTTTCGCAGGGAGGCACCATAGCGCTACGTCGACAGGGTGAGTCGAGCGAACACAGTAGGAATGGCATGCACGTACAGTACCGTACTTTCCGGTCACACCGACTTTGCGAGTACGTTTGGTCTAGAAATAGGGTTGAGCGAGACGGTCTTTTGAGGATGAAAAGGACTTGCCATGTTGAAGGGCGGTTGTCTTGACGAGTCGAGTGTTCCTCCCAATATCAAGGCGTCTTCGATTGGCGTCGTCGGAAATCTCCGGTAGACTGTACAGTTCAGCCACATGTTGATTTGTCAGCAACACTCGGCATTGGCTAGTGCCTGAATGGCTTCATCGGAACGGAGACTATTCTCCTGGTCATGTGACCTGTATGCCGCAAGACAGACTCCGCCATTATCCGTCACTTTAGAGATGTCGGTGATCGTCCTGTTCAGTCTCACCGCTCTCGCGCACGCTCTTGGCGCCACGGATCAAACTAGAAGACAACCCGTAGATGACTCGGACCACTCAAAGTATGTTCCAGTCTATACGCCATATATGTTTCGATTTTGAACGACCACAAGCGCATCGAACCCGCGCGTCTTTCCCCGAGTCAATCCTACCCCTGTCGTCGATCCATTAGTTCTAGCCGCCAATTCGAGCGAGTCCGTCACGCCATCCAGCCACAATCAGCTGACCACCGCTGTCGTCATCGTCGTCCTCGCCTCTGTAGCTCTGTGTACCCTCGTTGCGGTCTGACACTGTCATCCTATCTCCCTCCTTTTCCTGAGTCGCCTTGTATCCTGACTAGATGATCTTCTTCCTGGTTCGGTACTTTATCCGTCGGGCCGCCATCAAGCGTCGTCGTCAAGCCTCTTGGATCCTCCGATCGGGTCAGTGGAACATGGAACCGAAGCGGACCAAGGCCGCGGCGCACGACACGCGAACTGGTTGCTCCGACACGTCCTCTTCGTTCTCGGCTTATCCGTACCCGCTCTCGGAAGATTTCTGAATGGTACCTGGCCCGCGACAAGTCGACGTCGATCGGTCCGCTCAACGTCGTGTCTTTACGGATGGCTCTCTCTTTTGGTCTCGCATGTGTCGTTGACTCGGCCTTCATTCAGCTTGTGTACTGTATTTTTTGTTCCAACCGTGTAATTTCTTGTCTTGTGTGTTTAACTGAGAGTGAATGTAATCGAATCATCCTCGTCGTGCTCGATGTTCAGTACACTAGCCGTAGGTATAGCCGGAGAGGTATGTGCTGCTATCATTAACCTGTCATGCAATACATCTCGAACGTCATCACGTCAGCCACTCCGTGAAGCTGACTGGTATGTACAAGCGTCCGAAGATCGGCGGCAGATACGATTATATGTATCTATGAGTTCGACACCAGTACTGCTACCAACATCCCTAGGTCTGCAAGTTGATCGGATCGGCTACTACCTTGTCGGGGAAAACCTATTTGTTGCAGGTGACATGCCAAGACAGTCCAAGGTCGTGACACCTTCAGTATGCTGGAGAACCTACGGGATGTGAAGCTCGACGCAGAAAATCACGCCTACCGATCTGCTGTTCACTGGTAAGTGAAGGCTTTCGTTACTTGCGTCGGGCGACTGACATTCGATGCCCCTAATTTTCAGTCAATGAACTCTTGTGTCTTGAAAGAAATCCCCCCGATGAAAGAAATCCCCTGGCAGCTTTCCAGCAAGCTATCTGCAAATGAACGGCAGCTCAAGAATTCTTCTGCACCGAGGAAGCCTCTCATTCAAGCAGCACGCATCCTGCCAGATGGAGAATGGTGTGTAAGCCCTCTGTCCTCGGAGCTGTGCGCATCTGAAAGTCCTTATCACCGCACGGGTGTTAGTTTACTAGGAGTCTCTGGACTTGGAGACTGTTTCAAATTTCCCACCTCTGGGCCAGCGCCTGCCAAGGGTGGAACTCGTATTGACAAACCGCCCATCTTCTAGAGGCGCATCTACAGATCTGAGCGAAGGAGTTTTCAAGGTCAAGTTGTGTTTTACCCGCATGCTGTCCTTCGGCAGAATCTGGGCGGTTATTTGCTACGGCTTGACTTGCTTATCTTTGTTGACTCAAGCTTGTCTTCTCTACATAACGGACACACGCCAGCACTTGCGTATCTCCCAGTCTCGTTCATTATGAGACCCATTCTCCTGCTGCTCCCCGTTGTCGGGGGATCCCTCGCTGCTACTATTCAAACGTTCTATGGCTCTGGGAATGCTCCGCAGCTCGTCCTCAACGGTCAGACCTTTGATGCGACTCCCAGCGCAATGGAGGGATTCAGTCTCGATCTCAATGAGGAGCGACTGGTGCAAATGGAAGGCAAAGACCCTGTGCGGATGACAGAGCTTGAAAAGGTTCGACCGAGACCACATGTCAAAGTGTATTGAACTAACGCAACATTGTTACCGAACCAGATCGAGGCAAAGGCGAAAGGAATCAAGTTCTTTGATGTGTAGGTACCTTCACTCGCTGCCCCAAGTGTTATAGGACGACGGTATGCCTTAGTACAGATACACCTAACCTCGAAGCTTTCGCCCGCTTGAGGACACAAAGCGCTAGTACGTGTTTGATTGGACTGGTTTAACGCCTCGCTCATTGCCAGGCAGTCTCTTACACACCGCCGAGGTTGCATGCGCAAGTGACCAAGGTCATTCAGACTTTGTCGACTGCGGGACCAAGGGAAAACCTTGAGAAGTTTACCAGCTTCCGGACGCGACGTAAGAGTCATTTATCGAACCTTGCTCTTCGGCCCTCATTATTACTCTTTGGTAGACTATCGCAGCGAGGTCTGTCACGTTGTGGCATTGTGCGGTGAAGGTGCTAACGGACCGGTATACAGACCGGAAGACAAAGTCAGAAATGGTTATTGTCGAAAGTAAACCAGGTATAATTCATGTTTATTATACTGGTGTGTCGTTGACCGAACTCTTGCAGGTTACAGATGAGAACGCGTCACCCTCGCTGCTGCCTTACATCACCATAGAGGAATTTGAGCACGAATGGGGTCAGAACTCCATTGTAAGAAGTGTACTATGTTGTCGACACAACTATGATTGATTTTGTCTTGTTGCAGATTGCTAGAATCAATGGTTCATCTCAGACAGATGATAGAATTGTAATTCTCGCTGCTCATCAAGATAGGCAAGTGGTTTAGCTACGTGATATAACGATGCTTATTCATATCATAACAGTACCGCTTTCTGGCCTTTCGAGCCAGCCCCAGGTCTGTGATGATTTGGCATTGGTAGATAATCTTCTCAACGTTATTCAGGTGCTGACGATGACGGCTCTGGCACGGTTACCATCCTTGAGTCCTATCGTGCACTTCTGGCATCCGGTTTTGTTCCGGAAAGGCCAGTCGAGTTTCATTGGTACTCTGCAGAAGTGAGTTTTTTGGGGAGGTTACTACTCGTAGGCTTATTTGCTCTACAGGAAGGTGGATTACTCGGATCACAGGCAGTAGCTCGGGCTTATGCGGCTCAGGACCTGGAAGTTTACGCTATGAGTCAGGTATGATCAAGAATATTGTGTAACGCTTTGCTCACTGTTATTAGTTTGACATGACTGCTTGGGTCAAACGTGGCACCAAGGAGCAGGTCGGCGTGATCGTGGACTACGTAGATGACGGGTACTTTTCTCTTTTACTCCTCTCTATCTAATAAGGCTGATATGGTTTCTAGCCTGACTAAACATAATAAGCTACTTGTTGACGCCTACCTGTCTATCCCTTATGTCGAGACCAAGTGTGGCTATGCATGTTCGGACCAGTATGTATATTGTTGCACATCCCCGCCTCATGCTAATTTACATACTCTAGTGCATCTTGGAGCAAGGCTGGATATCCTTCTATCTTTACTATTGGTAATATCGTTTTGACTTGGATATTTTATCTTACTCATCATACTATAGAGTCTGCATTCGAAAATGCGAATCATGAGAATATCCACTCGAGCAGAGAGTAAGTTCTTGTATGCTTTCATGAACTGCTACTGATTCCTTCCAGTCGCATTGATATCTCGACTGAATTTTCATTTGATCACATGTTGGAGTTCTCAAAGCTGGCTGTTGCATATGCAATGGAGCTCAGCACGGTTTAATATCCAAGACTTCTGCTTTGCGATACTATTATTCGCTCTTACTAAATGTAATATTTGCGGTTTGAATCACTATCGAGGTTGGGTGCGTTGGTTTCAAAGAATTGATAAAACTCTATACAGAAAACTTGACGAGCAAGTAGACTTACATTTATTAGCGTGAAAACTCCACCCTGTCAGGTCTCCATTTGTGTTCTATATCGGGCTTCTCGAACACGGACGGAATACATAATTGTACATGGAAATGATGGAGGAGGGGGCTACACAAAGACCAATATTGCAACAACAACAAACGAGTGGTTACCACAATAACAATAAAGATGCGCTGCTGTCAAACATGGATGCGATTTGAAAGTACCATCTGTAAGGCAAGTCCGATTCCATGAGGCCCTCCAATGAGAAAACTATTAAAAAATGTGAATAAGTGATGCTTGCGTTACAACATCTAGGCAATCGCCAGGATAAGTCCCAAAACGAGTGCTTTGCTCGTGGTCAAGTTCGGCCGAGCTTGCATAATTTACAAGGCGTGCGAAGTGGCAGTCGCAACGAATTCGTTCCACGCTTCCATAGTGGCAGTCGGGAAGAAATAGGTGGACTCGGTCGTAGCGGATCCATAGTAAATACCCGCTTGGCCACTAACGATTTCGTTGCCCAGGGAGGGTACCCCCCCTCCGATGACGGCGACCGATCCGGAGCGGGTGTTGGTGACGAGCCCCGTCTGATTGTTGCCAAAGATGAATTCCCGAGCAAGCGTGAGGGCCTGCATCTAGAGTATTAGACTGTACAAGACGATAAAAATGATCATCGCTGACAGAGATCGGGTTGGTATAACCGAGAAGGTGCCCTGCGTGTACAGCAAGAGCGTATGTCCAGCCACGTTCCTGATGGACGATACCCGC